>OX421497.1:16122934-16170434 GCA_949126835.1 Anisus vortex | reverse complement strand
ACTGACAAACTTCCTATCATTCTAACTGACCAACTTCCTATCATTCTAATTGACCAACTTCCTATCATTCTAATTGACCAACTTCCTATCATTCTAATTGACCAACTTCCTATCATTCTAATTGACCAACTTCCTATCATTCTAACTGACCAACTTCCTATCATTCTATCTGACCAACTTCCTATCATTCTAATTGACCAACTTCCTATCATTCTAATTGACCAACTTCCTACCATTTTAATTGACCAACTTCCTATCATTCTAATTGACTAACTTCCTATCATTCTAATTGACCAACTTCCTATCATTCTAATTGACCAACTTCCTATCATTCTAATTGACCAACTTCCTATCATTCTAATTGACCAACTTCCTATCATTCTAATTGATCAACTTCCTATCATTCTAATTGACCAACTTCCTATCATTCTAATTGACCAACTTCCTATTATCCAAAGTTCGAAAATAATGAAGAAAAAATTTTCTCACAGGAAATAAGGAAGAAAATATTAATCAAAAAGAAATATTGAAGAATCTAGTTATCGGGGAATACAAAAGTTTTGACCGAAAAAAGGACAAGCAAACAGAAATACATTGAAACGTTATATTAGAAATGTTATTTCTAGGGTTTGTTTACTACTAATTATTTAATTACATGTGTTTCTCTTTGTTTTGTTCTCACTAACCAACAAATTACCATTTTCCTAATTGTTTCATTTTGTACGCAAAGATAAAAAAAAATCAATGACATGTATTGTTTGCTGTTAATTGAACAAATCATTATGGAAATTAAATCCAACATTTCTATTCGACAATGAAGTCGGAAATATAAAAATGGATTTGGAAAATAAAAACTTGTGAGTAAAAAAAAGTATAAATACAATTATTTCTGGATTAAAATTGATAAAAATTCCACTTAAATAATGAATTTAAAACTTAAAACTACATGACAATTTTCCGTTTTATTTGAACATGTTGATCCATGTTGACGCAGCATTCACCTACTTCCATGGCAACGGCTAATACTCAGACAGACATTGGGATAAAAAAAAACTTTTCTTATTCCATGCGCAGAAATAAATGCATATAACGACCCTTTCTTCTGGAGTGGCATCTGGGGCATGGAATGGGTTGCCTGAAGAAACCTGGAAAACCAGCAACTGAACATCATTTAAAATCCGAATCTAAATTGCAAGACTAGACTCAAACCACGGATAAAGCGTTGGACTAAAAGAATCTTTATGTAAAGAAGAAGTTCAGTTTCTTTAACATCGAACTTAAAGATAAAGTATAAAGGCAAACAAAACAAACTACAAGAAACATTTCCGTGAGTTTGTAGAATTTTACTTGAAAGATATATTATATATATTTCTGTAAGGCACAAAGGGAAACAAACATAACTTTAAAACATTTGTGTTCAATAGAAAGTTGACAAGAGCCATCGATGGATCAAAACTCACTAATATTGGTAGAGAAGAAAAAAGAAGGGAATGGGTGTAGCTGTGAAAGCTCAGGCTACCATAGGTTATATAACATTTCCCTTGAGCCCAACTTCAAACTTTCTTTATTTTGTTTTATTTCAAGTTCTGTGTAAGTTATCAGTGTGTGTCTGTTTGTGTCAATAAGTGTCAGTGTGCCTCAGATTGTGAAAGTGCGTGTTAGTGAGTCTCAGAATATGACAGTGGGTGTCAATGTGCCTTAGAATGTGTCAGTGAGCCTTAGAATGTGGCAGTGTGCCTCAGAATGTGACAATGTGTGTCAGTGTGACTAAGAATGTGCCAGTGTGTGCCAGTGTGAGTCAGTGTGTGTCAGTGTGCCTTAAAATGTGACAGTGTGTTTCAGAATGTGACAGTGTGTCACAGAATGTGATATTGTGTCAGTGTGCCTAAGAATGTGACAGTGTGTCTCAGAATGTGTCAGTATGTGTCAGTGTATCTCAGACGGTGACAGTGTATCTCAGACGGTGACAGTGTGTCTCAGAATGTGACAGTATGTGTCAGTGTGACTAAGAATGTGTCAGTGTGTGCCAATGTGAGTCAGTGTGTGTCAGTGTGCCTTAGAATGATACAGTGTGTATCAGAATGTGACAGTGTGTCACAGAATGTGTCAGTGTGTGTCAGTGTATCTCAGACGGTGACAGTGTGTCTTAGAATGTGACACTGTATCTCAGAATGTGTCAGTGTGTTTCAGACGGTGACAGCGTGCTTCAGTGTGACTCAGAATGTGACAGTGTATGTCCGTGTGTATGAGACAGTGCGTCTCAGAATGTGTCAGTGTGTGTCAAAAGTCTCAGAGTGTGTCAGTGTGTGTCAGTTTGTGTCAGTGTGTCTCAGAATGTGATAGTGTGTCAGTGTAACTCCGAATGTGACAATGTGGCAGTAAGTGTCAGTTTGTTTCTGAATATAACAGTGTGTGTCAGCGTGTATGTGTCAGAGTGTGTCAGTGTGCGTGTCAGTGTGTGTGTCCTTATGAGCCAGCGTTTGTGTTTATGTCCGTGTGCTTGTGTCAGTGTGTGTGTTTAACTGCTGGTGTTCACCATGGAAATGTCAAGCAAAAGTCAATGTACACTGACCCTATAAAACGCAGGCCTCCATTAACTCTAATAGTGCTGACCTGTCACACCGTTAGCCCTTCTTTCCCACATTTAACTTTATTAGCCACCACACCCTTAAAAAAATAACTAATCGTAAATGTCATATCCGTAAAATTTCAGTGACTTTGTAAATGTTTGGATATCAAGGTCTATATTGTAAATGGAAAACCGTATTGGATTTCCCGTCTAATCAATCTTGGCTCCACATTTTCGTTTCAGCGTTATGTTTCTGCACGGCCTGTGAGCACTAAAGCAGAAACTATGTTATTACAATGATATATTGCTTTGGTGTTGAGAAAGTGGTCTTGTTGTTTATGATGGATGGTGTCACGTGGCGGGGGGTGATTAGACCACTTAATCACCACGTAAACTTTATAAGTTGGGGTTAGATCTGCACCTGAGCCTCCTGTGTGTCGTGCCTTCTGTATGATTAAGTGAAAGTGACTAAATTTTGTCACGCTGTGTGGCAGGCAGGCTCGTATGTGTATTGTTTCCTTCTTATAAAAGTGGTCTGCATAAATAGATAAGAAATGAATTATTCTCTTTCTATTCTTGTTGGCTGCGTTTTGTCTTAAGGGATGAGCCGGAGTACTGTGCTAGAGATTAACGTATTGATGATCAAATTTATATTTATGTATGTAGAATTCCATGGCTCGTCTGAGGTAATTATGCAGAGGTTTGGCTATACTAAACACATATAGACTTCACAACATCGATTATAGTCACTAGAGAACACGAGCGAAAACATTATATTCTGAAGTTTATTCACATTAAGACTGAGTATACCGTTGAATACCGTTGAATATATATCATACATAATATCCTAGGTACTTTGTCCAACAATATAAACAGCAAAGATTAAGATTTAGATACAGACTTAGGGTCGGAGCCTTCACAAAGGCCTCGGAGGGGCCCAGACGGGACCCACTCCGCTCCACGACCACCTAGCTAGACTGTTCCGTAAAACTCTACACCTTCAATCTATAACTAAAACTAAAAGCATTAATAGTAATAGTCACGTGATATAAAATGGGAGGATAGGGGGAAATGTACACGTTTAGTCTGATTGACAGGAGTAGGGAAAGCATGGGGAGAGGGGTGGGGGATGGTGGGTGCGAGTGGCGGTGAGAAGGGAGGGGCGAAGAGGCGGTCAGCCATCCAAGGTAATTCTTATCTTCCGGCGGCGCCTTTGTTTAAACAACAAAAGGGGGTCTTGACCAGGGAACGAGCCCTTAGAGGTCTATTTTCATATACATGTTATAAGTGAGGAGGAACGGGGGGGGGGGCGAAGGTCAGAGACGGTGGGCCCAGGAATGACCTTGACCTGTTTCTCGATCGTCCGTGGTACGGGGGGGGGGGGCGAGACGCAACCATGTTACACAATTTAGAATTTAGAATGGTGGGCATGATGTAGACTTAGTAACAATGACAATATCCATGAATGGAAACTAAAGTCAATATAAGTAATATACTTATGGGCATGCAGAACATATACATATATGTAAATAAAATTCAATGCAAGCTAAATACTTTAATGTTAAATATAGGAGATAGAAAGGAAAGACACAATCTTAGCCTACTCCAATCAGACATGCAAGATTGTGGCAATTAATGTCAGTGGTTTGTACGTACAGATGATATGATTATAGTATCTTATAAGAGCGGATTACATCTAAGACCTTTATTAGTTGCGTGTGACGTTAATCTTCTCCCAAAACGCCACACCTGCCCCGCCATGTTTTAAAGCTTTCATATAATGAAAGATTTGACCCATTAGAGGTACGGCACTTACCATGGGCGCCCGCAGGGGGGGGGCAAGGGGGGGCACTTGCCCCCCCCCTGGAAAAGTGCCCCCCCCCCCTAAATTGATAGATAAAAAAATATTTTTTGACTAAAATAGACAAAAATAATAATAATAAAAACATTTATAATTAATTGTGACAACTGTGACTCCTTCCATTGTCATATCGATCTCATTATCGTTAGGGATTAATCAGGTATACCACATTGACAATTTTGATAGTGAAGCCTTGAGTTGGTTTGATTTTTGGAAAAAGCGAGGATACAAAAGTAGTCAAGATTTCATCGACTTGTTACCTTTTACAAAGTTTTATCCGACAGTCAGGTATGCCTTATTAGTATTGCTAACATTACCAGCAACAACATGTACGGTGGAGCGATCGTTCAGCACATTCGTGGGCATTTTACGTCTCGAGAGACGATCTATTTCCCTTGCAGGCCCTCGTGTGGCTAAAGAGGCCAATCCTAGACGTACAGGCACGGTCACACTTGCTGCAGTTGAATGTAGCGGAGAGGGACCACATTTTTCTCCATCGTCTTTTTCCTGGCGCGCTCCTCTCCCGCAAGCCTGGAACCTTCTTTGATTCCTGCCATCCAGGTGGGCCTATCCTGCGCCATGATCTCCCCACTGTTTGGGTCAATCTGGAGGTGTTTCATGTCTCTTTTGCAGACATCCGCAAATCTCAGTTTTGGACGTCCAGCAGGTATCTGTCCCGAAGCTAACGTTCCATATAGAATGTCCTGTGGAAGTCGACCCTGTGGCTTTCGGCGTACATGACCTAGCCAGCTGAGACGTCTGTTACTGAGAGTAATGCGGATGTCTTGACACTCTGCTCTTCGAAGTACCTCTGCGTTTGAAACCCTGTCCTACCATCTTATATCTAAAATGCGTCTGAGACAGCTGAGATGAAATGTATTTAATTTTCTCTCCTGCCAGGAATATGTGCTCCATGTTTCACTGCCGTACAGCAGGGTACTCAGAACGCATGTTCGATAAACTAGTGACTTAGTGGAGCGTGTAAGTAGCGGGTTCATCCAGACACGTTTTTTTCAAATCTTGCCACAGTGCCCATAACTTTAGCTATTCTACTATTTATCTCCCCATCTAGGAGCACACTGCTTGAGATTTTGGCTTTGAGCCTGTTTAGATTGAAGAGCTTTCCAGATCTCTTTGTGTGAAGGTAGACACCCTCGTTGCAGTCTCCATAAGCATAGTGCAGTAGACATTAGAAGAATATTCCAAACAAGGTGGGTGCAAGTACGCAGTCTTGTTTAACACCGCTGCGGACTTCAAAGGGCTCTGATTAAACTTCACTGTGCACCTGGTTTTCTAAAAAAAAAAACAGGCAATGAAAGAGAGCAGTTTTGGAAGGAATCCTATTTTTGCCAGGAGTTTGAGGAGTCCACTTCTGTTGACCATATCAACGAAAGCAATGTATAATGGCTTATTCATCTCGCGGAACCTCTATTGTAGCAGTCGAAGGGAGGAGATCATGTCTATAGTGGATCTGCCGCTCCTGAAACCGCACTGAGACTCTGGATAGACTCTAGATGCCAGCACCTGCAGCCTTGATGGTGCCTCTTGCAAAGATCTTACCAACTATGTTCAAGATGGAGATTTCTCTGTCTTTTTTCACTCGCTGCGGTCCCCTTTGTTCTTATATAATGTAACGAAATCTGCTAAATGGCTGTGTGACGCGTCTAGTGTGACAGCACTATGCTAGCAGTCACCGCTGACTAGCAGTGTAACCGTACAAGGTGTGCAATTAGTAAGTCTCTCTTGCTAGTATATAGCCTTTCCACAACAAGTCCTATGCAGTACCTCCTCGTGGTGGCGGATATACACTGGAGCTGCGAGGCTCCAGGCTGAACTGCAAGGATCTCGGGAGGTTTGGCCCCTAGATGTGAGGCAGGTCTGGTAGCACATTACGTCGTGTAAAAACATGGCTTAGATCATAGGTTCTCCACGGGGTTATTCAACTAATAAGGAATAGGAATCGCAATGACTTTTCGATAAAGGGGGGTCAGTATTTGGTAAATATGGTGTGCGGCCGGCTGGTCCTAGTGCTGGTTCACCGGACCGTCAACCCTGCTGACCGTTCATTGTCGCCCTAACACGTTAATATTAATAATTTTATCTCAGTTTTACCAAGATGTCCTTTAACCCGTTTGAAGTCTTTACAATTAATGTCAAAGCTATCATTAAATTGTATAGATACAAAGTAATCATACAAACTGAGTAGTTATTGTAATGCTTAAAAATATACATATAAATTCTTGAGTCATATAATATTTATATAATTTTCAAATACTTTTTACAGTTTATCATTTAAAATTACAAATGTAAACCATAACAATTTTTTTTAAAGAAAAATATACATAAATATTAGCTCAAATGAAACGAATTAATTATCTCCCTTTAATTAACAAATGTTTCCACGTTGATTCAATAGTGATGCCGAACAAGTTCTGTTTTGTGATATAACCAATTTTACTGATTATTATTTTTTCTTTATATACATTCAACATTGTGGTATTCATAACAAGATTTTATTATTAGAGGATTAAAATAATTTACGTTAAACAGTTGTCGATAAACATTCCTGCATTATTTGTCTTGTCCATTTAAGGAGTTTATATTTAAAACATTAATAATTACAGAAATTACATGATATAGTGCTATTAAATAAGTCTCTTATATTTCTAAATTAATAATACAAATAAATTTGTTTTAGAATTAATTATAGGCCTATATATGTTTAGTTAAAATTAAATTGGGGGGCGGTGAGCGGAAAAATTGTAAAAGGGGGCGGTGAGCCGAAAAAGGTTGAAAGCCTATGGCTTAGATCTACAATGTCAGATGAACATCTGTCAAGGTTGTGCAAGTTGTGAGTACACAGAGACAAAGTGAACTTCAACAAAAAAGAGTTTATGGACAAAATTGGAGATTTGTTTGGTAGGGGTAGCAGACGTCTCCAGTTCTTGTTTAAAGAATACATTTTATTTTAAATTTACGTTCTAATATTGTTTGTTTAAAGTAATTATTTTTTGTGTATGGTTTACGTCTATTATATAGATCTAGGCCTACATATATTGTGCTAATAAAAGATTTGTTGCTACAGTATACCCTTCATTACTACAGTGTACTACAATTACTACAGTGTTCTGTCCATTCACCATACAAATACGCTCAGTAAATTAAAACTACATTAAAACATTACTAAAAATATTTTGCCCCCCCCTAGAAAATTTTCTGCGGGCGCCCATGGCACTTACTATTTACACTATGAGAGTTCTGTACCATCGACGCGAAGCGGGTGGTTATCGCTACGGGGAAGAGGGGGGGGGGTCGAGACAAGGCGGTAAGGGGTGACGGGGCGAATTTTTTACGTTTTTCTCTTAAGGGCGGAGGAGAAAAGCATGCTTTAGCGTTTCTTACAGTACTTTAAATCTATTCCGGCATAATGCTTAGTCTAGGTTCGTCCCATTTATTTGCGAGTTATTGACACGGTTTATTCATTTTATCGTTTGTCTGTGACTGTCTTAGGTCCTTACTTTCCATATATTGATAGGCAATAGCTAGGAAATCTATTTATTTCATGCTTTCTATGTGCTATAAATGCGGGATTCACTTTATTATAATAATTATAATAATAATAATAATAATAATTTGACCTCGGCAGTAGGGTCCACGAAATTGGAGGAAGTCCGAGACGGGATGCCAAAACTGGGTGATAGGGATCGAATTGCTGATCGAACTATCAGGTCCACCAGTTCACTCCCTGCCTCGCTCTAAAGCGGACAGGTTGAGGGGATCTGGCTCACACGTAAATATCAGGGGATCTATGACGGAGTCATAGAGGGTGGGGCAGCGGAGTCCTTTGCTTAACGTATATGTACATGCATTACTGGTCTAGTGAACCTTCTTCAGGGGGCGGCGGCGGGCGTTGTGTGAGCGCGTGCAGCTGACCCCAACACAAGCCTAAACACTAGTGTTTCTGATCACGTGGATTCTGATTTCTCACGTGCGAGTGACTTCTAGTGGGGTGGGGGGTCGGAGTAAGGCGGAAAGTCCAGTTTTCCTCTGGCTTGATAGGCCAGGAAAGAATACCAATGTTGTCGTTCGTTTGCAATTATTGGGCCCTAGAGCTAAAACACGGACATAGCTACACTTTAATTGTTACACTATTCGCTTCTCTTCTTTTCTCAAGCAACACATTTCTCCTTGTTTAACAGTGTTTAAGCAGCGTCGGAAGGGGGAGGGGCTGGCAGTGAGTGGGCGTACATTACTTTGGCTACAGTAAAGATTAAATCGTTCTACTTTCTCTATTCCCGTTTTATAAATTTGTAAAATCGGTAAAGAAGCAATTATTTAATTCGCTACCAATAATATCTCTGTACGTACATTTGACCACTACATGTATGCCACTCACCGTTTTATTTAAACACATTCATTTTCTTTCACGCTAGACCGCGGGGTCTTGAATCTTGACGTTGGAGTGGTCTGGCACATCAGATGACATCGGCCGTGTAGCGCTTTCAGAACAGTCAATTGGCCCGTAGGCAGTCTTTATATCTGACACATTTATTATCCAACGCGTTGTGTAAGGAACACAGTTCATCAAAAGTTAATATATACACATGGTAATCCGATAACAGTTAATATACTCCAATCTAAAGGCAATAATGTCAGCTTTCAGGAAACGTACTGCTGATGACAGTTTGATCCAGTGCGAACGTGGCTGTAAGTATCCAAGAATTATAGCTGAATGGCCGAACATATGCAATGTTGAAGATTGCAGACTGGATTGCGGCCCGGTGGGCGCGAATATTTTGATTGTTTCTCAGGGCGGGTACTGGTTCATAGTATTTGGCGGACATAGTTATGCCGATCTGGCAAATAATTTCGTTACGCATGAGCTAATCCAAAGCAGAAATGGCGATATGCCTATTGACTATCGGCGTTCGGCAAGCATATAGGCCTATAGTGTGCAGAGTTTTACGGGAGCTAATCCGAGCAGGAAAACGACGTTGTTATTAGTGGCACTTCGGCCGACACATAACATTTGACAGCAGCTAATCCAAACAGAAACAAAGTTATTACACAATTTAGAATTTAGAATGGTGGGCATGATGTAGACTTAGTAACAATGACAATATCCATGAATGGAAACTAAAGTCAATATAAGTAATATACTTATGGGCATGCAGAACATATACATATATGTAAATAAAATTCAATGCAAGCTAAATACTTTAATGTTAAATATATGAGATAGAAAGGAAAGACACAATCTTACTCCAATCAGACATGCAAGATTGTGGCACTTAATGTCAGTGGTTTGTACGTACAGATGATATGATTATAGTATCTTATAAGAGCGGATTACATCTAAGAACTTTATTAGTTGCGTGTGACGTTAATCTTCTCCCAAAACGCCACAGATGGTTACTATTCAGCAAAGATTTAAATGTTATATTCACGTGACTGTGTTGTTACATACAATGATATATTTTATATACTAGTTGTTAAACCGGTCAAAATGATGACAATAATAATGACAACTGCTAACTTTTCTACAAATGGTTTCCGGTGTTTACGTGTTTTTTGTGTGTTGTTGTTGTTGTAATATGTTGATCTCGATTGAAGAGAGAGAAATGAGAGAGCAACTGGGAGAAGAGAGAGAGAGAGAAGAGTACCAAGAGAAAAGGGGAGAGAAGAGAAAGAATGATAGCTTTAATAGTCTATCTATTCAAAATAGTGCTTTATAAATTACTCCAGTTAAAACTGTGATTTTTATAGCTTTCTTTTTCTTATAATCACCTTTTGTTGTTTGCATATTCATTATAGTTTTTATAGTTCTGCATGTTTGTGGATCTACTATTTTTGAATTGGAATCAACTAATTCAACAGCTCACACAATATTTGCAAAGTCAAACTTTTGGGATGGTGAGAGTAAATGTGATATACGAGTTTAGAGTGGGCAGGAAAAAAACAAACTCAAGCAAATTATATGGGTTGAAATGTTGGTTTAATTATATAAGTACCAGGTGACCGATCATTCGATCGGTAATAAAGAGCAGACGCTTGTACCTTAACATCATGTGTATGTTAAACAACAGTGCATAAATTTTAAAAATACGTCTTTACCAGACCAATAAATTGTATTTGTCTTGTTTTTTTTCTACTATGAATAACATGGGCTTTAAATTTTAACAGTCGAAGCAGATTTTTATTTGTGCAGTTTAATATCTAGATTTTGCCCGGTAACCCCCCCCCCCCCTCCCTCCAAAGATAAATAAATAGATAAAAAAACAGCTTAATCTCAAATCAAACCCTAAAAAAAAAACATGTAGGCTAGAGTTGTCAGTTTTAAATCCAACAGAAATATATCTAATTTATGTCATTATGTATTGTATTTAAAAGACTGAAAATGAAAAGTTTAAATTTAAAATATCGTGAATTACGTTACAATTTTTAGTTCTTCTATCCCTTCCCCTACTTTAACAACTGTCAAACTTTCTAGTGACCCCTCTTATAAAATTATGTCAATTTTGTTAACTCCCTTCATCACCCCATTCAAGCTTACAATGAGTTACTGCCGGCAAGTCTGTTTGATATAAATTAAAAAGGTCTACGAATAAATGTAACACATTTTTAATAGTTTAATAGATTTCATTTTGACCTCTTAACATAGTCTAATATTTCTTACTTGGGCACATATATTAATCATAAGTATAGTTTGTAAATCACTTGTAAAAAATATCTTATACAACAAAGTATTTATTTATTATTTTCAATGTTTTCAATGTATTATTCCAAACATTATTTGACAAAAAAAGTAAAAATATATATAGTTTGGTGTAAACCTTATCTAATATCCTCCCCTTGTGTTACTATTTAAAATAAACTATCGCGTCAAAATATAATATCGATTAATTAAAACAATGGTATAATAAGCATTTTACTTTTTTTTTTATTTTGAGCATTACGCCAGTTAAATACTGAATAATTAAAGTGAAATTAGGTTATTCATTGAAAGACAGCAAATGAAAAGATTATAATATACGTTAGATGATTTGTTTAATTCCCCCCCCCCCTCAATAAAACTAACAGTATATTACACTTCAGACTATTGTTATAAGGAAAATACGAATAAATTGATACATCTTTTCTAGTTTACCACATTTCGAATTCACAATGTTAACATATTCTAATATATCTTACTTTGGTAGGCCTATGTTAGCAAATCATAAATACATTTTATAAAACATTCGTAAACATGTGTAGGCCTATTTTAAAACACTTAACATGCCAAAGGTTTTTTACGCAAAATGTGCTCCACTGCCAACTTGTTTTTTGGTAATTTCACAAAATTAGAGTGTGGTGTTTAAAAATTAATAAAAAATTAATGGACTTATGTGGAAGCATGAAATCTTTACCATATATGTAAAACATAATACCATACTTAAAAATAAAGTTTTCATGCAAATTAGTGTCACGTGACCATGGCGGCCATCTTGAATTTGTGAGATTTATATAAAAATATGTACTTTTGTCCACTTTTTTTCTTCTCTGAGAACCATCGGCAAATATGAGTGCACTATTACAGCATAACAACATAGCTAGTAGACCACACTAAGTAAAAAAATCAAATTCAACAATAAAAAAGTAGTTTTTATTCCAATTTGCCCCTTGTTTTGCCCATGCATTTCGAATCGATTTTGTTCAATTTTCAGCAAGTTTATAAAATTTGGTTAGTATCTTTGAATATGTACAAATCGGTAACAGTTCAATATCGACTTGTGAAATCTCTACCATATATGTAAAACAGATGAACATAATAAAAAATGACGTTTCCGTGCAAATTGAAGTCACGTGACCATGGCGGCCATCTTGAAATTGTGAGATTTATAGAAAAATATGTACTTGTGTTCACTTTTTTTCTTTTTTGAGAACCATCAGCAAATATCAGTGCACTATTACAGTATAACAACATAGCTAGTAGACCACACTAAGTAAAAAATACAAATTCAACAATAAAAGAAGTAGTTTTTATTCCGATTTGCCCCTTGCTTTGCCCATGAAATTTGAAACGATTTTACTCAATTTTCAGCTAGTTTACCAAAACTGGTTAGTATCTTTGAATATGTACAAATCGGTAACAGTTCAATATCGACTTGTGAAATTTTTACCATATATGTAAAACAGATGAACATACTAAAAAATAACGTTTCCATGCAAATTGGTGTCACGTGACCATGGCGGCCATCTTGAAATTGTGAGATTTATAGAAAAATTTGAACCTATGTCCACTTTTTTTTCGTCTTTGAGAACCATCGACAAATATGAGTGCACTGCTACAGCATAGAAACATAGCCAGTAGATAATGCTAAATCTAAAAACAAAATTCGACACTAAAAAATCAATAAAACAATATTTTTATTTCATTTTGCCCCTTGTTTTGCCAATGAATTGTGAAACGATTTTTGTCAATTTTCTGTCACTTCACCAAAACTGGTTAGACTATTTAAACATATATAAATATGCAATTAGTCACTACTGAGGAATGAAATCTTACCATATATGTAGAATATAATACCACATTGGAAAATTGAATTCTCATGCAAATTTGCGCCAAGTGACGTAAAAGCCATCTTGAGTTTGTGACATTTTTAGAAAAATCTAATATTTTTTAGGCATTGTTTTTCTCGTGCAGTTTTTAAGCAATATGGTAATAAACCTATAAAAGAAAGAACTGGTCCTTGAAGGTCTATTTCAAGTGAAAAATTTTTATTGAACAAATTTAGTGTGTAACTTAACCTAGATTATATATAAAAAAAAACCTAAACATTATACATTTATACAATTTAATTAGAGCACCAACAAAAGATTTATTTACTGCTTCGAAAACAAATATAAGAATTAATATAAAATCTAAATAAAAATAGAAACAATTGTGCAGAACTACACAGTTTTTAAACAATACATTATACTAATTTACTGCTGTAGCGTCCATCAATGATATAATTCACTGTTGTATGGTACAGATAAAAACAACCTGGCACAATGCAGAGAAGGACGTTGCAAATATAAAGGCATATATTGTTTGAATTTTTTTATTGCAGGATTTACAAACAAGACAGTATGGTTTGTAAGTTTTGACTTTATATTTTGAGAAATGGACGTGCGGTTAGACTCTCATCAATGTTAAGGGTCGGGGCAGTAGCAGTGCTCTTTCGTCACGGCCTAGTTACTTGGTTCTGAATAAGGGATTCAAGTACCAGTTCGCTAATTTTTTTTTAGCTGTCATGGAAGCGTTCTTGTTTATCTATAACCAATAAGTCCATTTATTTATCAAAGTTACTTCTTTGTATAATGAAAGATTGAGTGGAACGATTTGATTGATTTGTGAGGATAGCAATAGCTAACCTTCATTTGGTCAAACTGATCAACACCACCCTTGTGATCATTGTAATTATGGTAGTTTTTTTTATTGTTCTGTAACCCTCCGGTAGTTTTTTGTCTCGAACACGCTTTCCTGTAGTTGTATTGCCTCCCACAGTTGATAGAAACATGTAATACTGAGACGTTTGCGACCTTGAAACTTTGTGACATCAAGTAATTCGATTTAGCAAAGATAGGAGGATCACATGTTTACCTTTTTTTCCCTTGAGTTCTTTTGGATAAGACTTTGAATTTTCAAGAATTTTGTGCCTAGTTTTTCACCTTTGAACTAGCATAAATATGATGACGTAATTGTCTGTGTAGATGATGTGGCCTTTTCACTCTTATCTGGAAATCAGATCAAATTATTGCCTTCTTCCTATGAAAGTCTTTTTCCCTGTGTAAATTATAAACCACAATAGTAGAATAACTTGGAATCAGAGAACAGGAATGCCTTTACGCCCCATTTAGTTGTCATAGATGAGATGCACTGTTTGAACAAACAACGTCCTTTGACTGTCACCATGTACTCATAAATTGAAAGAGCTTGTCCTGGTCCATAAACTTGTCGTTATAGTGGAGGCTTATTGTCCAATGACAGTCGCAGCTTGAAGAGCGGATCATATCCATTTTAATGAAGACATGAGTTTATAATTTGGTATCTATTTCTCCCCATCACTGAAGTAAAATGGCATGTGAGCCAAAGTCCTGTAGCCCAATAACCATCTATTGATGATATGCTGCACAAGCCCATCGCTACATGAAGAGCAAGAAATGCGGTGGGATCCATCATTCACATTTTTCTCATTTGACATTCATTACTAACTTGTTCATAATGTGTTTCATTAGAATATCGGGAAAAAATGTACAGCCTCATAATTTTTTAACATCTGCAAGAACACATTGTCTACTGTTGAATGAGGACAGCTATTCGTTTTGAGGTCAACAAAATCATTCCTAACACTTCCCAGTCAGAATAAGCTGTTTTGTTGCAATGCTACCTTTATGCCTCTCAACCGTTTTGTCATCAATGCGAGCAGGTACATTGGAGCTAGAAATAGCATTGATTTCTTAGGCAAAATCAATCTCACCATCTGAATCACTTTCTAAATCTAAATTATTATTATCCTCTAAATCACAACTGTCATAATTATATTCCTCACCCGAATCGGAATCATAACGAGAAACAATCGAATCATCCATAGCTCAATTTAATTTAGAGTAAAAGTCAATACATGTAATGATAATAGAAAAAATATATTTCAAATTCACACAAGAACACTCTGTAAATAAAACTGGGCACATAAAACACATTCACACAAGAACACGCTGTAAACACAACAGGGGACATAAAAACACATTTACACAAGAACACGTTGTAATTATATAAGGGCACATAAAAACACATTTACATAAGAACAAGCCGTAGACTGAACCTAACAGGACACAGAAACGGTTTCAGTACCAAGATCAACATCAACAGTCATTAACAATATAATACAGTACATGTAACATAGACGCCATTCTATATATTGTACATCATAGCCATAACGCGTCATCAAAGTCTGTGATGTCACATAATTCATCCGTTGAAGGAAAGCGTGCTTTTACGTTATTCACAAAGCAGATAACAACTTTACGTTTGTCTCTCATGTAAATAGTGAGAATTTTTTTTTCTTCTAGTCAAAGTTAATCCTTCATTCGTATATTAGTACTGTCATGTAAAGTTGTAATGGACGCTTCGCGATGTGACCCCTACAAATAATAATACCGAAAAGACTGGTGATTGAGGTCAAGATAGTCATGCCAGTAATGGTACAAGATCCAAACTCTGTACCATGGACTATTAGGTTAAGATTTTGAACCATTTTTTAAAGACCACCATGATTTTCGACTAAAGTCGAATTTGGCATACAGAAAGACTTTTGTAAATTCGACTTTAGTCGAATTTGGCATGTTAAGTGTTAAAACCGGTGGCTTAGTGTTTTTTTTATATTAAAGCCGCGCTACACGTGGGTCGAGTAATGGCATGTTTTCACGGCCAAATTCAATATCTACGATAAATCTATTGTGTATTTTTGTCCAACGTTCATTTCCAATTTTTATTTATGGGGCCGAAAAGTTGTAGATTTTTTTTTAGGTGAAACAAGTCGTGCATTAAAACATGAAGATAATCGTTAGAGCGCTTTTGAAGAAAATTTCCAGACATACATATATATATATACATACATACATACATACATACATATATACATACATACATACATACAATTTTTTCTCGTATTATAGTATAGGATAAATAGCTCAACTGATACATATGTAGAAATTGAGTGAAAAAAAGAGAGAGAGAGAGAGAGAGAGATTGAGTGAAAGAATTAGAAGAATAGTGTAGGGGGGGGGGGGGTAGAGAGAGAGTCTGAGAAACACTATTTTCTACTTGCGATTTCAAGAGGAGTCACTCTTTCTTGATTTATCCAAATACAATCCATGCCAGGACTTAATCCACGGCACAATCACACACTTTAACACACACTCTAACACACAAACTCGCTCATTCAATCAGACGCATCCACGAACACACACCCACACACACATGGAATTGCATCTCGATCTGAGACGTACACGAGGAAGCCCTCAGAATACTAATGCAGGGCGGGTCGTGACATGCGTGACGTCATTGACAACTCACACGATGTGGCGGCCCCAGCGACTATACTGAAAGCTAGTTTCCTCAAATAAATTGATATATCTCTTCTACAACATTCTATTCTTGTACTTGTAGGGACCAGGCGGAATTGTTTTGAGTTCCAGTCTAGAGTTTAAAAAAAGACAAGTTTAATTTTTCATCTTTTCAAGAGGTTATGAATTAAAGGAAACCGCGCCACTGGGCTTAGTGTTGGCCACATAATCTCATTATAAACCGGAGACTGTTTTGATAAAGAAGCCAGATCCATGATAAAAAAAAAACAAACTAGTCTTTCATTTTCTATTATGTTATATGTTCGCCTTAACCACAAAATATTGTGCGGTATAATTATAATAAAATATTATGAATTGTGCCACATTACAATTAGCGCGAGACTTCGATGCATTCTTCTCATATTACTGTGAGATTTTGGGGCGCCTTTTATAGTCGCAATTTACAATTTCAGTAACATATAGATATTATTTACGGCATTAACTTTCGCGGGAAATGTAGAGTCAATGTGTCCAATATTTAGAAACACTAGAGGACAGAAGGGCAAAGAGTAAAGTAGTAATAATACATAAGGCATTGAACCCTAATTTAGAAATACAACCCAATAACAACCTGCTGCAAAGCTCAGATAAACATAAAGACAAAAACACTTTCCTTATCCCGTATGCGAAAACAAATGTATATAAGTGATCTTTCTTCCCGAGTGGCATTAAGGCATAGAATGGGTTGCCTGAACAAACCAGGAAAACCATTAACTTAACATAATTTAAACATTAATAAAAATGCTAGACTAGACTCGGACCACGGATGAGCGTAGGACGCAATAATCTTCTCTATAGAAGGAGCGTCTGTAATGTATAAGATAAAAAAACAAGATTAGATATTAACAAATTCTAGGCACATTTTATAGATTGAAATGTATATATATATATATATATATATATATATATATATATATATGTGTATGTGTATGTACACCACTCAATCGATTATATATTTAACTCTGCAACCATTTTTTTTTCATTTTTACTTACTTACTGTTTGCATTCCATTTTGTTGCATTTCTAAACTAATTAGAAAACATGGAATCCATGAGTTGACATTTTTTAGTACGTTGTCTAAAAATATTTTATTTATAATAGCTTGCTAAACTAATTTATAAAATATTAATGCCAGGTTCTGAAATCATATTTATATATCAACAGAATACATCATTGAACAACAAATGTTACATTTCTGTCAGACTTTATTATCGGTTATCCTGGTATCTTCTGTATATAGCCCTAACATATTTTTCTGTGGACAATGCAAGAGCTATAATTACACACTTTTAAATTATAATTTATTACCTCAGTTTTTAATGGCCTATAGGGAGTCACAGTAATATAACTTAACCCTTGATAGCCGAAGGGATGCAATAATAGACCGTCTTAAATAAGGTATACATACCCAAATATGAAATTAATTACCAGTAACAATGGGTTAACATCATATATTCCAATGTAACTAATATTTACTTCTACAAATATCTTGTCGACTTTTTCATTTGTATATTATTTTTTTTTTGCAGAATGACCCAGTCTACAAAAGAAAGATAATTTCTGTAATGGAAGCATCCTGTAGGAATAGAAAGATGATCAACTGTATTCACCAATTAGGTCAAGTGAAACAGTTTTCTGTAATTCTCAGAATGTTTCTAAAATGTTGGCATGTCCAGAAATAAAGAGAAGGAAACTCGGAAAGCTCGAGACATTTAGTCACAGTGAACACAAAAAAACGGGATGAGTAGCCGCCCATCTTTTTCTTTCTTAGTTTCTCTCTCTCTTCTTTACTTGGCGTGTTGAAATTTGAATAGTGAAGTTGAGGTAGCACTGCCAGTGAAATGAAAGCCGGTCAAGTAAATGTGTCAGCTCTTTTTAGATGAAGCACAAAAGGCAAGAAATTAAATAAAGGAAGAAACCCACCATCACTATCAACAAAAGAACCAACAAGCAACCAACAAGCAACCAACAACTCTCTACTGATGAGTTGGTCTCGGAAATAAATCGATGGTGAAACAACGACCAGGTCGTTTTTTTTAATGTTTACACCGGATGGAACTTTTCCTCGTCATACACCGCAGACGTACTCGATGACCTGACATATCGCTAATGTGTTCGAGTCAATACTAGTATCGATACTATACAATCTGCTGCCCCCCTCCACCTCCTTCTCCCCCCCCCCTTCCTTTTTCGTGCTTTTTTCAGTTGTGTGCTATTGGCAAACATTTTTTT
This sequence comes from Anisus vortex, assembly GCA_949126835.1. NCBI lineage: Eukaryota > Metazoa > Mollusca > Gastropoda > Planorbidae > Anisus > Anisus vortex. The sequence continues at coordinate 16,151,622 of OX421497.1, read as the reverse complement.
TTTTGAATCTCAAATGCCAATTCGAAAGTTAGTTTTAAAGTTTCAAATGCCTCGTTATGGAATTATTGTGTAGCCTCTGTTTTAACAATCCGGTTCATTATAACTCAATAAGAGTAAATACTATTTTGAGCGAAACATAACAAGAAATATTTATTAATGTTTTATTGACATCTAGTCAAGAAAAAGCCAATTACGAATAAATTCTACTGTCTTTAAAAAAAAAAGAATTGATTCCTCTCAGTTTGATAATTGCGGTGTAAGATTAGAATTGATATTGAAAGCTTACAATAGATATCGTCAAAGATCATGGCAATGGTTTCCAGAGGATGTCAGAAGATTTAAACTTATTCATCTTCCCTGAAATGTTCATAGCCATACAGATTGCCGCCTGGACCGCCATTTTGGTTCTCCGTGGTCACGCCAATTCCGAAGTCAACAAGGTTATCCCGGCGTACCATCTTAAATCTTTTGCAGCGCCCCACGATGACGTCTCGTTAGTTTCCGCCGCCATCGGCGCCGGAAGTGGGAATTCGCGTTTGGGGAAAACTCCGGAGCTCGACGAGAATGAAAAACGCGACCAAGGGAGTTCATTTGCTACTCTTGAGTTGTCGCCCGTGGACGACGACGTTGGATTATATTCCCTTAGGGGGTCATCGGGAAATCCCGTAACGGAAATGGGTCAAAGAACGAAAGGGCTGCTCGGAAGTGACGACACAGAATCTCTCAGCTATCAGCAGCACCAAATGTCGGCGCCTCCAGGGTTGAGGCGTGAGAAAAAGAGGGACGTACAAGGCAAGGGTTCGAACCCCCGGAAGAACATCGTCAACGAGGCGAGGTTGAGGAGGAATAAACTTGTCAACTTGAGGGCTCGTCAGGAAGGGGACGCAATCATTGGGGCCATGTTCCCGCTTCACGAACATTCCCCGGAGTTAATGCAGTGTGGGAAGATCTGGGAGCATTATGGAATTCATCGAGTAGAGGCTTTCATAATGACTATAGACAAGATTAACAAGTAAGTTGAGTTTTATTTAATTATCACCTACGTACCTACCCACTCACCCACCTAACTACATACCTACCAAACTACCTAGCCAATTACACAACTACCTTCTTAACTACCTAGTTACCTATTTACCTAGATACTTACATACTTATCTACCTACTACTTACCTACCTTATCACCTACCTACTGACATACCTACTGATCTACCTACTTACCTACCGACTTACCTACCTACCTACATACTTTTTATACCCACCTACTTGTTTCCATCTACTAATCTGCCTATCTACCTCCACCCATCGATCCATCCATCCATCCATCTATTAACCTATCTATCTATCTTAGTATCTATATATTAACATATCTATATATCTATCTATCTAAGTATATATATATTTATTCTATATATGTATTTATTCATTAATCTATTGAACATTACATCTTATTGTAACTAGAAAAAGGCACTCATGTAAAGCGCAGATAATGTGTCTAAACATTTACTGTTTACTGATTATTTACAGAATGACATTATTTTTATTTTTTTTATATTAATATTTATTTTCTTTAACAGCAACTTTCCACACAAATCGTTTATAAATTAACTAATCAAATATTCAGTTTAGAGAAATATGTGAATCACTTTGATAAGTAATTACATTAAATCTAATCTAGCTTTCTCGTGCAATCACTGCACAGGGCTTAGAAAAGAAACATGCTATATGGAATACATGAGTTAAATAGATTCCCGTTTCGCAAGTTCTGGCTAAACACAAACAAAATAAACAGCACGAAAGAGCACACTGTGTGTGTTCATTAGTTAATATATTAAGAATACCAGAAGTAAAACTACAAAAAATAGCCAAAATAATGAATCGTGTAAAGATATGTACAAATGTTGTATAAAAAGAATGCTTGAAGTTTATATTACATTCATAATTGGTAATAAACAATATCAGAAACATACAAGACATTATTATAAATAGAAAGACTATTGGAAAAATGTGTTTAATATTTTTTATATATAAAACAACTGGAGTATAAAAGATGCCAAGGAGATGGTTTTCCAGATGGTTTTCCAGATGGTTTTCAAGTTGGTTTTCCAGATGATATTCCAGATGGTATTCCAGATTGTATTCGAGATGGTATTCCAGATGGTTTTCCAGATGATATTCCAGATGGTTTTTCAGATGGTATTCCAGATGGAAATCCAGATGATATTCCAGATGGTATTCTAGATGGTGTTCCAGTTGGTATTCCAGATGATATTCCAGTTGGTATTCCAGATGATATTCCAGATGTTATTCCAGATGGTATTCCAGATGATATTCCAGATTATATTCCAGATGTTATTCCAGATGGTATTCCAGATGATATTCCAGATGTTATTCCAGATGATATTCCAGATGATATTCCAGATTATATTCCAGATGTTATTCCAGATGGTATTCCAGATGATATTCCAGATGTTATTCCAGATGATATTCCAGATGATATTCCAGATTATATTCCAGATGTTATTCCAGATGGTATTCCAGATGATATTCCAGATGTTATTCCAGATGATATTCCAGATGATATTCCAGATTATATTCCAGATGTTATTCCAGATGGTATTCCAGATGATATTCCAGATGTTATTCCAGATGTTATTCCAGATGGTATTCCAGGGATAAAACACACCGAGTTAGAGACATAAAAGAGCTTTATATCCTTACAATTAACCTACACGCTATCATAATCATTGACATAATCCTAAAACAGGCCCAATTAGTTTTTTTCAAAACAAAATTGTAGTTTTACCTAGGGACCGTAAAGCTAAACATGTCTATAGGGTATGTGTGGGGTAAATGCAAAATGTAGACTCTAGTAATTGATGTAGGCTACTATTTATAAAATTCTATTTACATATTTTTGTTGTGGTTGCAAATTATGTCAGACACTATTTACGTTCTGCTGGTGTCTAATATTCATAGATAATATAAGGGCCGATAAAACAAATTTCCTCAGTTTCAGTATCCACGGCATATGAGGGGATTGTCTGACCAGCAAAATACTCTGCAGACTTTACATTCTTTAACTTGATGTCACAGCTGGCTAGACTGAGGCACTTCACGTTCATGTTCTTACTCAAGACTTTCTGAGTACTAATCCCACGCACAATAATTGCAAATACACTTATTATAACAACATAGACTAGGACAAAAACTGGAAAATTATTTTTAGAAAAGTGGTAAATTAGGTGATTAGCTGGAATGTTATCGATTATTTTAAGAAGTAAATACTAATGATAGTAGTCGATACTTTTGATATGACCAACCCCCTTCTTCGATTACCTCATGACATAAATAAGATAATCCATAGTGACATTAATGATCATACAGGACTTCACAAGTTCATAAAAAATTGCGCTTAATCACTGATTTTAATATGTAAATCTGAAAACATTGCCTTAAACCCAAACTCTAACCCTGTTGAATACATGTATTGTGCTTCAACTCAACTTAGATCTACGTTAAATCGTCTAGCATTAACTATTTCCAACTTGAAACAAACTGAACATACAAAGGAGGCACTGTAGGCTTTAAATTAATATGTAGACCTCTACAAAACAATTTTTTTTATCTATCTACTCTCTTACTGAAATCGTTTTCTATCCACCAGCGACTCGACTATGCTCCCGCACATAAAGCTCGGCTGGGATATACGAGACTCTTGCTGGAACTCTGCCATCGCCCTGGAGAATAGCATCGACTTCATCAGGGACGCCATTACCAGCATCTCCAAAGAGAAAGACGACATCGGCAATAGCAGCGCCAGTGTTAGAGGAGGAGGCAATATGAGCGCGGCAGACCATACCAGGCCACTGTGCCACTCGTCAGAGCCTCTGAAACCTATCATAGGGCTGATTGGTCCAGGTTCTAGTGACACTACAGTCCAGGTAAGACTTGTTAGCGTTGAAATCATATATATATTTATATATATATATATGTATCTATCTATATATGTATCTATGTAACTATCTATGTATCTGTATCTTTGTATCCGTATCTTTCTATGTATTTATGTATCAATCTATCTATCTATTTAAATATATATGTATCTGTTTTTATCTATTTATCTATCTATGTGTATATCTATATATGTATGTATCTAATTATCTATTGTCTGTCTCTGTGTGTGACTCTCTCTATCTATCATATATGTATCTATCTATAATCTATATGTAATATATCTATTTATTATATATATTGATATAATATTCAATGTTCTATTCAGGATTTACGAATAATTTAGTATGATGAGTATATTTGTTTATTGTATGGTTAATATGACTTTCATTTCTTGACGTATTTGTGTTTGACGACACTTCCTTTTCTTGTAGTTTCTTTACTTTAAAAAAGGAGAGAGGGTTTCATGGTTTAAATTTGGCGTTACGTTTGCACTCTCTGTAATGCTATAAATATAGGATGTATCCCGTTTGTAGAGAGATTACAGATAACAGGGATAAAGAGAGAGAGAAAGAAAGAGAGGTTGGGATAGAGCTAGTGTTTGTAATAGTTAGAGTGAGAGAGATAGAGCTCATATTGTCTTACCTTTGTCAACGCCCATGCCAATGTTATCTCATTCATATTTAATGTGCACTCCCTTTTTTAGCTCTCGTTTTAAGCTCACAGTGAATACTTAAAAAAAAAGCTCCAAAGACTTCCCCTCCTTTTCGTCTTTCAGTCTATTGGCTATTGATTTCAAAGAAAGGCCTTTGCTGTTGGGTATTCATTAAATATTGAACGTGTGTCTACAAATACCAATAGTTATGGCATTGTTGGACTCAAGACGGTCATTCATATCACTAATTGTGGTGGCCATTTTACAAGGCGATATTCCACCATCAAACGCGTTACGTATGAAAGCACAGACGGGGTGTCCACAGAAATATGAAGAAGAAGAAGACCACTGTATAAGCGAATGAATCACCTAGGGCACAAACCCGGGACCCAAATCTGTATTTTTGAAAAACTTGCGGTCAAAACACGACATGACGCAGCGCCACGAAACATGTATTTTTTTTAAAAGGGTGTGGTGGAGGGAGGGGGGATCTTAACTAATCCTCTTTACTTACTTTACTTACTTACTGCCCGTAACGCCGTGGGTGCATAGGGCAGCAACAAAGTCCTTCCATCTATCCCTGTCACGTGCGACAATTCCAATCGTACCCCAGGAGTGACCAAATTCTTTTAATTACTGCTCCACTGTTCTGCGCCAGGTTACTTTTGGCCGACCTCTCTTTCTTTTCCCTTCTGGAGTCCAGTGTAGTGCTGTCTTGCAGATGTTCCCTTCCTCTCTTCTCAATACATGGCCACTCCATCGCCAACGTCTTTTCATTATGATTGTGCCCATGTTTTCGTGGTTGGATTGGGACATTAATTCTTCGTTGGTTATTTTCTTTGGCCAAAATATTTTCAAAATCTTTCTGAGGTTTTTCGTGTGGAAAGTGGAAAGCTTCACAAGGTCCTGTTGTGTCATGCGCCAACATTCTGCACCATATTGAAGGACAGGAAGCACACAGCTGTTATATAGTTTTATTTTCGTTCTGGTACTATATGTACTTTACGTTTCCGGTGTAATTGTCATGACCTACATAAAACTTGTATTCAATTTAAGCTTTTATTGAAGAAAAATTTACATTTAGTTTTCTTTGCGAACCTTTGATGATATTGACATGATTAAAAACATAATTTTGAAACATTTTAATGAGACATCAGTAGGAACAAAATAATTGTTAAACATCATAAACATCATATAGCATCAATATCAAAACCTTATTTTGAAACATCGTTAGTAAACATCGATAAAAACATTGATATGAAAATATTAGGCCCCTAATATAAAATTAACATCATGATGAAAAATGCTATAAATCAACATGAGGAAATATTATAAAAAATCATTATGTAACATCGTTCTGAAACATCATGATAAAACATCAGAAGTAATTTGTTTATGAAATATCATCATGAAATTGAGTTAAAAACATCATTAAGTCTTTTTTCCTCTTATTATTATTAAATGCCATACAAAAAGAGTCATATTTATTAAAAACCTAATCAACACTTATGTCAAACGGAACTAGAAAAAAATATTACAAAATGTATATTTGTTTACGATTTATTGAATTATGCTTATCTATTTCTGAAACTGTATAGTTAGCTTTAGGAATCCCGGACGGTTTACACTCGACGTCAGTAGAAAACCTTGGTTATGGAACGATGCTGCATAATTTCTGTTAAGCTCAGAACATAAAAAACGATGTATTGATCAAATAGAATATACAGTTAAAACCAGAGAACTGGTCAGGATATTTTCCCACGGAACACATTCAAATCAAATTATTCTGATGAATGAGGTTTGAAGAAAAGAAAACAGTTAACGAACAACGTTAAAAAAAGAAACAGGAGTGTTCTAGTGAGAAACTTAAAAAGCCTATGAAGGAGATTGCGTAAAGAATTTACATGAAGCAATTTATGACTGTGACTCGGTGCGGCGTTTTTGTGGCGATGGATTTATATGGCGCCTGAAATATTGAAAATTTATTTAGAAAAAACAATAGTTTTTTAGAAGAGATAGAAAGATTTAAATATGGAGGAAATAGGAAACAAATTTGACCTTATGGTAGTGGTATTGGCGTTGATTAAAAAAATATTTTGAAAAAAAATAGGAAGGCTTTTAGCTAAAGTTCATTTTTGTCAAAAAAAAAGCAAAACATTTAAGAAATAAACAAAACATTAGGCACAAATTAGGCACACTCTTAATTAGAAAAATCAAATTAAACACACCAAAGCTTGGTTTAACCCGAAGCTTGCGATCCAGTAATATCTATGTCTAAAAACTTGTTGTATGTCTATGCCTAAACACTTGTTGTATGTCTATGCCTAAACAATTTTTGTATGTGTGTATGTTATTTTTTGAAGAGAAAACATTGTTTCGTGACTCGTTTATTTTAAATACATCTGTTTCGTAATCCACTTATACTTGTTGTTTCTAGGTCAAGCGTTGAGTGATTTAACTATTTTAGTCGTCTTTAAAGTAGTCATTATAACACAATTTAATTTTAAATTTATCACTAAATGTGCATTATATTATCTACAATCTAGATCAGGTGTCAGCAACCTAAGACTCGCGTGCCAAACTTTCAATGGCACGCGAGAGACATCAGAGATGTTTGTTACTGATGAAAAAAAAGTCTGGTTCTGAATTAGGAAAACTGTTGAAGCTGATGTTTCTGAATGACACAGCGACACATTTCAGTTAGTTGAACTTGCATTTACAAGGACCACTTGAATGGATTTGCATTGACACTGGACACATCTTGCCGTGCAATCCATTTCAAAACATTTAACTACATACCTATAGAAGGCATATATTAAGATAGATAGTTGGGCTCTTTCAGAAGTACACCGAAGCCCTCTATGCGGAGTTTTCTAATCAAAGACAAGACTTCCAAATTGACTGACTCATATTTTCATACCACAACAACCGTTTTGATATTGCTGCAACCTTCTTAGATGAAGAAATTTTTTGTTTAAGTAGTGGGATATTGTCGATTCCAGCATACATACCAGCAAGACTGCTTAAAAAACTAACTAATGAAATTTCTCCAATCTTTAAAATATTTTTTCAGGCCTCTCTAAACCAGGGCAAAGTGCCCAAAGATTGGAAATTAGCTAATGTAACACCCCTTTTTAAAAAAGGAGATAAATCTGACCGCGGAAATTACAGACATGTTTGCCTAACAAGCACAACATGTAAAATACTTGAACATATAATATATAGTAGTATAGTAAATCATATAGACAAACTTAATGCTCTGTGCCCACACCAACATGGCTTTAGGAAAAATAGATCAGGTGAGACTCAATTAATAGGCTTAAGAGATGACTTGTCTAAGGGATTGGATAATAACAACCAAATTGATGCTATATTAATAGATTTTTCAAAAGCATTCGATAAAGTTTATTATTCTAAAAAAACTTAAATATTTTGGCATCTCTGGTCCCTTACATCAGTGGATTCAAGACTTTCTTATAGGCAGAGAACAAGCTGTGGTAATAAATGGCTCTAAGTCATCACCAATAACTGTAAACTCAGGAGTTCCACAAGGAATAGTTCTAGGATCCCTACTATTTCTAAATTATATTAATGATCTGCCAAATTGCATCAACACAGGAACAAAAGTAAGATTATTTGCCGATGATTGCATAATTTATAGAATAATAAAGAAGGAAAAGATAGTGAACTTCTACAAAAAGACTTAGATGATCTACAAAAATGGGAATCAAATTGGAGCATGTCTTTTCACCCAGAAAAATGACAACTAATAAGGGTATCCAAGAAAAAGAAACAAATAATAGCAAACTACTTCATTCATGGTAAAGAACTAACTCAAACTAACAATACTAAGTATCTAGGAGTAATAATAAATGATATTACAGCGTGAATGATTCCGAGACGAGTCAACCATTTTATTACATAACTCAGTTCAAATGACGGAACGAGTCACGATTTAATTATATCACACAAGTATAATTATAATTTATATTGTTATTACGGCTAGAGCCCCCATTCAGTTTATGAAATAATAATTATTGTGCTGTTATCGTTAGTGTGATTATCCTTACATTTAGTGAAGGCCTTATTATTTCAGTCTGAAATTAATTTGTAGTAGTCTAAGGTATTCCTGGTTCTAAGTATCCCCTGGCAATTCACATAACGTAGATTTGAGTTTCAGTTGATTTTCCTTCATGTATAATTACTTTTGGCTCATATTATACAGCAAGTATCGTGATGTTGAGTTGTAGTGTTGGTTGTTGATATAGTTATAGTTGTATAAGTACCACACATACACACATGTATATAACTTTGATAGATTCACGTAACCAAGTTGTGTAAAAACAACGAGCGATTGGTTTAATTACAAAATCAATCCAGTAGGAATCCAATAATATTATATACACACAATTAAGAAATACACATATTCCAATGAGTAATGACTATCGTCAATAAACATATAGCATTGTAGCTAATAGTAGAATAATAAAGAATTTTCCATAATACAAATCAAATAGGAACGAAACTCAAAGCGTAGAATATTAGATGTTTCTCGATCGGATGCAAACCAAGAACTAGCCTAAAATGTGCGTGGTTTCGCTTAGGTAAAATCGGATCCAATATTGTCACCGATTACATGAGAGTACATTATAATATATAGTAAAATATTACTGTTCAATGCGATACACGATTACAGCTGCTTATTGACATCATCCGCCATCTTGTCCGTACCAATAACTGGAAATTCCAGATAGCCTAGTTACACGAGTTTTTCAAGCGACCTTGGCATGGTGCGTGCGTGATCAAATCATGTCTTTTATTAAGGTTAAAAAACAATAGCGTTCTAATTAAATTTGGGAAAACCGGGAGACCTTGAGCTAAGAAATGTTTTGTATCGCTTTTACGCAATTCGCTTAAATGGCTAATAGCTGTTTATTAACAATGTAATGTAGGAAATTTACGTTTCGTAACAATGAAAAGTTATCTTTGAACCCTCATATTGATGAAGTAATTAAAAAATCAAACAAAACATTAGGATTTATTAAAAGGAACTTTTACAAAGGTAATAAGAATATAAAACTAACATGCTATCTCACGTTAGTTAGACCTATACTAGAATACATCAACTAAAGAAAACATTAAAAAATTAGAACAAATCCAAAAAGACTAACCCATAAAAAGTAAGTTTTTATTATACTCCCCTTCATTGTAAACTAAGTTTATATTTACTTTAAATTTTGATAGATTAAAATAAATATAAGTGATATCATGCCTTATGAATTTCCACATTAAAATTTTGCGCATCCTTTTATTTTTTTAGCTTTTGCCCGCAAAAAAACATAAGAAGATAACTAGCTTTGTTTTGGCTACATTCTATTTATTTCGTAAAAACGAACATATCCGAAAAGTTTATTTACAGTCGTCTCTTACGGTAGAGGCAGCCATGTTTGACGTAAAATATTTTCCTCGATTCGTAAATTGGTCGAATGATTTCGTGACTATTCCAAACGCTATGATGCTGAAAATTATTTTTTAGTATGTATTGTTGGTCGGGACAAGTTTCTGCTAGATTGGACGACGGGATGTGGCCGAAAAATCGATGCAAAGTTTGGAAGAAACACACCAGACAATCAGACAGCGCAAGTTAATATAAAGGGAGTAAAAAGAGTTGCCAAGGTTCATAATCAGTGAATATTCCCAGTTAACAAGAGTAACACAATTAGTCAAATCACTAAACCTAGAAACAAAAGGGCAAAGAGTAAAGTAGTAATAATACATAAGGCATAAAACTCTAATTTAGAAATACAACCCAATAACAACCTGTTGCAAAGCTCAGATAAACATAAAGACAAAAACACTTTCCTTGTCCCTTATGCGAGAACAAATGTATATAAGTACTCTTTCTTCCCGATTGGACTTCGGGAATGGAATGGGTTGCCTGAACAAACCAGGAAAACCAGTAACTTAATATCATTTAAAACATTAATTAAAATGCAAGACTAGTCTCGGAGCGTAAGACACAATAATCTTCTTTATAGAAGGAGCGTCTGTAATGTATAAAATAAGATAAGATAAGAAGATTCTAAAAATCAGCAAGTTGAGTTTTAAACATTTAAATAAATGGGCATCCAAATGTGTCCATTTGTGGACAAGATCTGGAAGGAAGCTGCTTAGGAAAGTCATCTGCTATTCTCAACTGCTAGGTATTCACTCTTCTACTTTCGGCGTTTGGTTCAACTTTCACTTGTGAACAGATTTTGTCGTTCATGAAAACTGTTTTAAGCATACCAAGAGATCAATTACACTTGACCACTCAGAAATGACTAAATATGTATTTGATATTATACAATTAGCGAATTGCATTCAAGACAAGGTGCTAATCAATGGATACAGACTAATTACATTTACGAAAGCTTTTCTGCTTATGTTCTTTAATTAAACATAAATATAAGCAATTCTAAAACAATTTTTTTAATTTAATAAATATAAGTGACTTTCCAAATGAGTTGGCCTGCCTCTTTTTAAAATGTTCTTTGCTCGCAGAAGAATTCCACAAGAGAATAATAATAATAATAATAATATTTGTATAGCGCTGCCAACAAACATACTGTAAGCTCAGAGCGCGTTTAACATACAACTAAGAATACGGATATTACCCTAGGCCAGGTGACAGAGCTAAATTGATGATTAAAAAAAAAGACAAAACAAATACATGTAGCATTAACCGACCCAACCCACAAATAAGACAGTAAGTTTCTAAAGCATGTTAAATGTTATCTAAGGTAAATATTGAAAAAATGAGTTTTTAAGTTCTGTTTGAAAGTAACAGTAGAGCTTGTTCGCCTCAGTTGAATGGGAAGTTGATTCCACACCTTCGGACCGGATACTGAGAAGGCTCTAAGGCCAACGGTCGTCAGAGAGAAACGGGGCTTTTCCAGAAGCGATGAGTTTGCAGAACGAAGTGTTCTTTGCGGGACATAAGGTGTGATTAGTGCCTTGAGATATGACGGAAACTCGTTGTTAAAAATGCACTGATGGCAAAGTAGTGCCACTTTATACTCAATTCTGGAACTTAAATCGATGTTTCGCACTGGCTTCGTTTAACGTAGATGACGATGGGACAATCAATAGTCACGTATTCTACAGCTTCATAGCAGCAGGACAAGTTTACCATAAGATGAATATGGCAGTACATCCAACACAAAATGTTAAGGTTGAATTTAAAAGTCCACAATACGGACAGATGTACTTCTTAGATTCCGATGACGCCGTCACCAAGCGACAAGCGACTGAAACATCCACTAAATCATGAAATGAGTCAATCTCTAATCAATTTTATTGGAACAAATCATTGGATCAAGCAACCATTTTGCACAAGCTTTCATGGTGATAAGAGAAGTGGAAGAAGATGTCGACCGTCGTGCTACTGAAGAAGGAAATGCACCACCGTATGTGCGGCTTATATTTAATGCACCTTTATCTAACAGCTTATTAACCGGCAGTTAATATAATGATATCATTAAGTAATTGTTCTTTTGAAAGCCCTTAAAGCCCATTGGGCTACATTATATTAAGCAAAAAATATTGTAATGGATAATAAGAGATGACTACAAAATACATTTGTAGACCCACACCTGATTAAATATGCCCCCCTTGTAAAAAGTAAATTATTTACATTTATCTTATGGTTTACAATTTCTCTATTGTTTTAAAGATCTTTGAAAACAAAGAAATATATCTTATATTCTAACAATATTAGTATGATAACGCTTGACATTTCTATTATTAATTTCAGCTTATAAAGATCGGTCACCCCGATATTACATAATTTTAATATGAAAAAAAAATAAAGTGATGCTACAAGCCTGATACTATTAGAAGGAAGAACATCCACTCGAATCTTATGGGTGATATTTACATTTCGAAAATATTTAGGCGTTTATTTTACAAAAAAATAAATGCCCAGGTCCCTCTGCCTCAATCCCTCCCCCCCCCCCGGTGAGCGACTTAATGCAGGGATTGGGGGCACCCGGGAAAAGACACCGAGACAGCATCGTTAATACACGTGCCGTTACTACGGGAAACGATTTCTCGTTACTCTCGCTCCTTTGGACGACCTTCCACAACCCTAAAGTACCCTAATCTCTAGCTAACTGGAATAAGTACCTAATCTCTAACTAACTGGACTAAGTACCATATTCTCTAACTAACTGGACTAAGTACCATAATCTCTAACTAACTGGACTAAGTACCCTAATCTCTAACTAACTGGACTAAGTACCCTAATCTCTAACTAACTGGACTAAGTACCCTAATCTCTAACTAACTGGACAAAGTATCCTATTCTCTAACTAACTGGACTAAGTACCCTAATCTCTTACTAACTGGACTAAGTACCCTAATCTCTAACTAACTGGACTAAGTACCCTAATCTCTAACTAACTGGACAAAGTATCCTATTCTCTAACTAACTGGACTAAGTACCCTAATCTCTAACTAACTGGACTAAGTACCCTAATCTCTAACTAACCGGACTAGGTACCCTAATCTCTAACTAACTGGACTAAGTACCATAATCTCTAACTAACTGGACTAAGTACCCTAATCTCTAACTAACGGGACTAAGTACCCTAATCTCTAACTAACTGAACTAAGTACCCTAATCTCTAACTAACTGGACTAAATACCCTAATCTCTAACTAACGGGACTAAGTACCCAAATCTCTAACTAACTGGACTAAGTATCCTAATCCCTAACTAACTGGTTTAAGTACCCTAATATCTAACTAACTGGACTAAGTATCCTAATCTCTAACTAACCGGACTACGTACCCTAATCTCTAACTAACTGGACTAAGTACCATAATCTCTAACTAACTGGACTAAATACCCTAATCTCTAACTAACTGGACTAAGTACCCTAATCTCTAACTAACTGGACTAAGTATCCTAATCTCTAACTAACCGGACTACGTACCCTAATCTCTAACTAACTGGACTAAGTACCCTAATCTCTAACTAACTGGACTAAGTATCCTAATCTCTAACTAACCGGACTACGTACCCTAATCTCTAACTAACTGGACTAAGTACCATAATCTCTAACTAACTGGACTAAATACCCTAATCTCTAACTAACTGGACTAAGTACCCTAATCTCTAACTAACTGAACTAAGTACCATAATCTCTAACTAACTGGACTAAATACCCTAATCTCTAACTAACGGGACTAAGTACCCAAATCTCTAACTAACTGGACTAAGTATCCTAATCCCTAACTAACTGGTTTAAGTAACCTAATCTCTAACTAACTGGACTAAGTATCCTAATCTCTAACTAACCGGACTACGTACCCTAATCTCTAACTAACTGGACTAAGTACCATAATCTCTAACTAACTGGACTAAATACCCTAATCTCTAACTAACGGGACTAAGTACCCTAATCTCTAACTAACTGGACTAAGTACCCTAATCTCTAACTAACGGGACTAAGTACCCCAATCTCTAACTAACTGGACTAAGTATCCTAATCCCTAACTAACTGGATTAAGTACCCTAATCTCTTACTAACGGGACTTAGTACCCCAATCTCTAACTAACTGGACTAAGTACCCCAATCTCTAACTAACTGGACTAAGTATCCTAATCCCTAACTAACTGGATTAAGTACCCTAATCTATAACTAACGGGACTAAGTACCCCAATCTCTAACTAACTGGACTAAGTATCCTAATCCCTAACTAACTGGACTAAGTATCCTACTTCCTAACTAACTGGATTTACCCTAATCTATAACTAACTGGACTAAGTACCCTAATCTCTTACTAACTGGACTAGGTAATAATGCTTATTTAATAGGAGACACACAAATTTGAAGTTTTTTGTTTATTTATCGAGTTTCCAAGACACAAAAAGTCCACCTTTCCCTAGTCACTAGAAATAGAGCGTGGTAAAACGGTAAGCTCGTTTGACTCTAGTTTCAATGGTTTCGGGTTCAAATCTTGCTGGAGGAAGTAATATTGTGCTTGCACTATAAACAGCCTTTTTATAAGTATGTCAATATAACTGGTGAAAGTACGATTGTGCTGGTAATTCAATTACTCTTGCAGGACGCTAGTAAAGGATGAATCACTAGCTGTACTACAAAAGGACAAATGAAGAAATAAGAATAACGGAAGTGACGAAAAGAAAAATTAAGAAATTAGAATAACGGGAAAGACGAAAGGAAAAATGAAGAAATAAAATTAACGGACGTGACGAAAGGACAAAGGATACTTACTTCAAATTATTCCGCCAATTTTAACACATTATCTTCAGACTAAGGAATGGTCATGATAGGCTGAAGCAACACATGTTCCGCAAACTACGAATCGTAGCAAGCGAAATGTGCCCCGTGTGGAACAGCCCCGAAAATGCGGAATATGTCCTTCAGACCTGCCCTCAATACCATTCTACCCCCTAGAGCAGCGATGGCGAACCTATTGCGCGCGTGCCACAGCTGGCACGCAGAGCCATTTCTGTGGGCACGCGAGCCTTTACCAAAATGGGACAGCTTAGTTATGGCCACACCGCTAGAGATGGGATCGTCGATTTAAAAGGGCCATTTTGTCGGATCGACGATGCCATCGTCGATTTGTTAAAATAATTTTATTTCTTTTTTTTTTCGCCGCTATTCTTTTTATTTTATTTTTAAGTATAATACTTTACTCGTATACAATAATGTCAGGTGGCTTAGCAAAGGACGAATATTGGAGAGATTTGAAGCATGAGCTGCATGCTTGCATGAAATTATAATAGGTTGTTTATCATTCAAAAGGGGCAGGATTATACACAGCTCACTGATGTGGTCTGGCTTACCAACCTCATTTTTTTTTTTACAGATTTTACAGCACACTGAATAAAAAACTGCACGGTTCAGGAAAAACAACAGAAATGATGTTTTGTGATATCAGAACATTTGAAAGAAAACCACAGTTTTTCGAAAGAGACCTACAAAACGGGCAGCTGAAATATTTTCCCAATGTAAAAATGCATTTACAAAATTCTATAACATTTACCGACTATGATACAATCCTACAAGACATTAAGAAATCTACAAGGAATTGTCTAGCATTGTAGCAGCTGCTAAGAAGAATTTCAGTAATAGATTTGTACAGTTCCATTAAATGGAGACAGCCCTCTGTTTTCTTACTTCCCAGGATAAAGCCAAATTTGAAGAACTTGATCTTTCCTGATAATTGTGGTTAGATTTAGGAAATCTGGAAATGGAGCTATTTAAATTTCAAGAAAGCTCTATCTGGAAAAAAAAAATTCTATTATCTGCGTGAAACACTTGAGAAGATAGAGTATGAAAGGATGGCAAAGGACAGCACAGTTGGTAGCTCTGATTATGAAATTGTGGAATTCTATGCCAAATAATTTCAAGTCGATGAAAGCACTTGGAATTGCACTTCTTACTTTGTTTGGGTCACCTTATGCTTGTGAGCAGCTGTTTTCAACTTTAAATTAGCCTATATCAAATTTGATACCAGAAAAAAACTAACTGATGCATGTGTCGCTCTTAAAGTTACGGAGTATACGCCAAGCCTTGACAAATTATCAGTATGTACACAACAGCAAATATCATTTAACTATGCATAATCATGCCAAATGCATACAGTTAAATTAAATATACTGAAATTGAAGTAAGGAAAGTTACATTTGTTAAAAAAAAAGGCGAAGGAAAGACAAATACGAGTGTGTGGATCACAAAGTGTTTCATAATTTCAATTCCATATATTACATAATACCAACTAAGTAACACGCAGACTGTTTCTTAAGTATTTTTTCAAAGGTCAATGATGTTAAAAACATCGAAAACAAAATTAATGCTTCTAGTAAATCAAATTTTAAGCAATGAACTTAATTTACCCGTGTCTTAAAAAATATCCATAAAAAAAGAATCAACCAACAGCCAGAAGTCTATAGTTGGCATTACATTTTTAATCTTACCAGAGGGGGAAAGCCATTAACGAAATTTTTTTTTTCATATTTGTCTTAGCAATTCCTTCTTTAAAAAAAATCGTTGTAACCAAGGGCAATAATTAATGTGAAATTAACGGGAAGCAGCTTTCTCAATAATTAGCATCTTATTTTTTGTTTACTATCTTTCTCAAGATTTGAAAACTAATTTTTAATATTTTGTGGGCAAATGTAAACAATAATAATAAAAAACATTTAGTCTCTAATTGGTATTCTTTTACTTCGTCTAATTTTTTGTTTACAATTTTTAAAAATCTAATTTATTTTATTTACATATTTTGGACAGACATTTATTCTTGTTGCATGTCTACATTTTTTTGCTTTAATTACGAAATTGTTTAAATGAAGATTATGATGAATTTATTTTTGAATATTGTAATTAACTTTTTAAACTTAAAATAAATAGAAGTTTAGAATCTAGGAGTTTACAAGTTTTTTTTTTTTAAAAAAGGATGATTAATGTTTTTCGTTTTATATATACATATTTAGAAATCGATTTTCTATTAAAGAGTTCTAAAATTTAATTATTAGAAACAATTTGTCCTTTAAACATGTATGGTAATAATTGTTGTGTAAACAAATGACTAAATTTAAAATTTGTATGTTTTATTTATTCATTAAAATAAAAATAAAAATAAATGAAAGACTAATCGAGAATTAGATCTAATCAATTTTTGAAGAAGAGAACCGTACTAGATGATTTAGGATTTATATCCTTTAAGAAGCCGTTTTTTTTAGCATATCAGGAGGTCAATGTATCTTAACTAGAGCAATTACTAGAATCTAAATCTATTTCCCTTTCAAAAGAATTTTTTATTACATCCAGACCTCTCCCCCCCCCCCTTAACTGTTTTCTCTTTATTTTCTTTATACCTTTAGGCAGTGGATACTTGGTCTAGGAAATGGATTATCGGTTTAGGCAATAGATAATTTGTCTAAGAAACGGATAGTTGGTCTAGGAAATGAATAAATTGTCTGGGTAATGGGCAAGTGGTCTATGCATACAGATAATTATTCTTGGCAGTAGTTAATGGTATATACAACGTTTATGTGGCTTTCGCAATAATTATTTGATATAGGTAATGAAATGTATAATTGGTTTTCGGCCTCGACACTAGCCTAAATTCTTCGGGCGCGGACAATCGTTGACCCAATTATGAATTTTGTTATTATATTTTTTAAAATATTTTTTACTTATTCAAAAAGTATGTATCATTATATTCCAGGTACAAAATCTTCTCCAAATATTTGAAATCCCTCAAATCGGATACTCGGCCACGGCCAATACCTTGAGCGACAAAAGCCAGTTTCAGTACTATATGAGAGTTGTTCCACCTGACAGATTCCAAGCACAGGCTTTCCTAGAGTTTATCAATTACTTCAAGTGGTCATATATATCAGCAGTTCATACTGAAGGTAAGGAATATTGAATAGTACAATTATTGGGGGAACTTAATCTGTCCATCATAAAGTGGATACATCAATCAGTCAATAAGTCATTCTAGCTATCTTATTATCTATCCATCCATTTAACTGCCTACCTGTCCTTCCGTCCGTCTGTCATCTATATTATGTTTAGCTATATGTTTAGCTATATGTTTAGCTATATGTTTAGCTATATGTTTAGCTATATGTTTAGCTATATGTTTAGCTATATGTGTAGCTATATGTTTAGCTATATGTTTAGTTATATGTTTAGCTTTATGTTTAGCTATATGTTTAACTATATGTTTAGCTATATGTTTAGCTTTATGTTTAGCTATATGTTTAGCTATATGTTTAACTATATGTTTAGCTATATGTTTAGCTATATGTTTAGCTATATGTTTAGCTTTATGTTTAGCTATATGTTTAGCTATATGTTTAACTATATGTTTAGCTATATGTTTAGCTATATGTTTAGCTATATGTTTAGCTATATGTTTAGCTATATGTTTAACTATATGTTTAGCTATATGTTTAGCTATATGTTTAGCTATATGTTTAGCTTTATGTTTAGCTATATGTTTAGCTTTATGTTTAGCTATATGTTTAGCTATATGTTTAGCTTTATGTTTAGCTATATGTTTAGCTATATGTTTAACTATATGTTTAGCTCTATGTTTAGCTATATGTTTAGCTATATGTTTAGCTATATGTTTAGCTATATGTTTAACTATATGTTTAGCTATATGTTTAGCTATATGTTTGACTATATGTTTAGCTATATGTTTAGCTATATGTTTACCTATATGTTTAGCTATATGTTTAGCTTTATGTTTAGCTATATGTTTAGCTATATGTTTAGCTATATGTTTAGCTATATGTTTAGCTATATGTTTAGCTTTATTGTTCTCCCTCTATCTTTCTATTTATCCTTTGATCTCGTTCTCTTCACTCTCTCTCTCGATATGTCTATCTATCTATCGATCCATCATCTATCTATCTATCTATCTATCTAGTCTATTTATCTATCTATCTTTCTATCTATATATCTATCTATCTAGTCTATTTATCTATCTATCTTTCTATCTATCTATCTGTCTCTCTATCTATCTATCTATCTATCTATCTATCTATCGATCCATCATCTATCTATCTATCTATCTATCTATCTAGTCTATTTATCTATCTATCTTTCTATCTATATATCTATCTATCTAGTCTATTTATCTATCTATCTTTCTATCTATCTATCTGTCTCTCTATCTATCTATCTATCTATCTATCTATCTATCGATCCATCATCTATCTATCTATCTATCTATCTATCTAGTCTATTTATCTATCTATCTTTCTATCTATATATCTATCTATCTAGTCTATTTATCTATCTATCTTTCTATCTATCTATCTGTCTCTCTATCTATCTATCTATCTATCTATCTATCTATCTATCTATCTATCTATCTATCTCTATTTGTCTGTCTATCTATCTATCTGTTTATCTATGTATTTATCTATCTGTCTATGTATCTATCTATTTGTCGGTCTGTCTATATATCTTTCTATCTATCTGTCTATCTATCTATCTATCTATCTATCTATCTATCTATCTATCTATCTATCTATCTATCTATCTATCTATCTATCTATCTATCTATCTATCTATCTTTCTATCTATCTATCTGTCAATTTATCATACTTCTCTAGCAGTCTATCGGTCTAGTTTAAATTCTGAGAACAATTGTACATAGTTTCTGATCACTCCTTGAACTGTAAATGGTGTGCACATTTTAAATTCGCTGGTTACTCAAACCAGAGCTTTTGCCAATAATAGAAAACTATAGTCCATATTTACAAAATTGTATGCATAAGGTTATGGTTTTGGGTTAATTTATTTTCATTAAAAAACAACTTTGACCACAAAGCACTCTGTAATACTCTAAACCAGGGGTCGGCAACCTATGGCACGCGTGCCAGTCTTATACTAAACATTTGAGTGCTTGAGCAGGTTGACTTTTAGACTGTTGGCACGCTGATTGAATTAGAAATCCTTCTTTGGCACACTATTGTTAAATGGTTGCCGACTCCTGCTTTAAACCACAGAAATATGACTTTAAAAAAAACAGACGCCGCGTCTGACACGTGTTGTCAAAGTGTTTTTTTACTGACCGGGTGTTATGAATGTTCAATTAGAGTTGAAAGAATGAATACATGTATTCACAAAGCCATGGACGCCCTCCTGATATATTGGAAATATTTTTTTAAACCATTCTTAAAAAAAGAACTATTATATTAGCGAAAAATGTGTATTATTTTAACCTCCTGCCCACCCCCCTTAAATCCTGACTACATGACATGAAAATTGTATTGAGCTGTACACACATAATGTAGAATAACCTAAGTCGGATAGTGTGCAGTTTTGTAATTATATTATATAGGTCTATGGAAATACCTTTAGAATCTTTATTAATCTCTAACTATTTTATAGTAATTTTTAGTACATTATTTGGGCGCCTAAAATAATTGTTAGTTAACACTTTAACAAACTCTTAAAGTTCTGATTGCAGTCATGCGTCGTGGGAGCAAAAATTGGCTTCGATTTTTCGACCACTTCCCGTGGTCCGATCGAGCTGAAATTTGGACAGCAGACTTGTGGTGACTAACAATACATCCTTTCAAATTTTCAGTTAAAACATATTAATAATATTACACTTATGACAATATTCATTTCTTAAAAGGAAAGTATAAGAAAAATTTTGGTTTCACTTTAAAAATGCCTGTGCAACTTTTTATAGTTTTTCGGCGCAAAGTTAGAAAAAATAATTACGGAGTATTGAGATATTTTTGAGATTTGCGACACAGATATTTTTTCTGTACGTTTCATTTGCAGTAGTCAATCAATTATTTAATTACATGATGGTAAACTTAGTTTGCAAATAAAGGGAGTATAATAAAAACTTCGTTTTTATGGTTTTCTTGTTTTAAAGATAAGAGAATTTCCTTTTTTAGCTTATTAACTTAAATGTTAAAGACGTTGGTATTTTTTACACGGAGATTATTACAGCATCCCTTGACGAACTAGTTTGGTGAAAAAATCGGCTGTTTTATTCATTGTCTGATTTAAAAACCAACGATAAAAACAAACACACACAAAAAAACATAACTATTCGATAACAAAACCACACACACAGTAAGACAGACATTACTAGAGTTTCATCCCAGACGATACGCGTGGGCGGGATAGAGTAATCGAGAAGTACGTGGTTTGAATATGGAATTCTATACCCGACAGTAACTGAGCGCCGTGTTAAGTAGTGAGTAGCAAAACTATCAGCTCACAACTAATTCACACTGATATATAGTAGTATAATGTACTCTACGGTACATATAGTATAATGTACTATACGTGATTTATAGTATGATGGGCAAGGTTTAATACACTATATTTTGGAGCCGGCCTTGTACTTTGAAAATGCTCATCTTTCAGTTAAGTTTACTAATTATCTTCATGTTCTACTCGTAAAAAGTTTGTTATTTGAAAAACAATTTTCCTTTTTTTAATACTGGAGTACATTTTTAAATATTTTTTTCCTATTACAGATTAACTGTAATTTATACAAATTCATATAGATCTACATTATTTTTCTCCACGTGACTTTAGTAGGACCTACATGGAATAACTTGGTGTAAACAAATTACTGAATACTAATTTAAACATGTATCAAATACTTTAATCAAGGTAGAACTTGATAGTTCTCCGTATAGAAAGAGTGTCCGTGACATAAAAGTCAACGTATCGTGTTATAACCAATTCATTTATTAAATATAAGTTCCTAAATTATTTACTAACAAGATACTAGGTGTAGTGTTTAATGTAAAGTGCAGTTTCTTGTTTCTAGATAGCGCTGTCTAAATTTATAATGTATTATTAGTTGTGTTACGTGCCGTTGTCTATGGTTGGTCATACGAATTTGACTTCAAATAACGAACTTGCGTTTCATGGAAAAAGATCTTTAATCAACATATTATTATAATTACACAAACTAACAAGTAAAAACAATTTTAAAAAGTACAACTGCTCCCGACTAAAGCTGTCATTTTCTTTTGATTCAAGGAAGCGGTCACTAAAAACGCAACTATAGTAAATGAGAAAGGCTTCATTTATTACTGATATCTACTTTTAGCAGGCTTAGGACTAAAGCAAGGCTACTAATATTAAGTAATATGAGTAACTTTCCGTTGTTTATCCTTTACAAAGTTTCGAAAGTCATGTAGTTTGACATGCTTTTTTGTACGATAATCTATCGTTTTTGTATCATTGTTGTAGTTTATTACACAGCAGCCTTTGTACCTTTTGCCTGAAGCATTAGCTTTGGGTGTTCGAAATTGTAGATTTGAAGAAAAATAAGCATAAATATATAGTGTAACCAGGACCGCTGCGTTTAAACAGTATGGCGTTGGTATTACGATTGCGCATTCTGTTCTATATTTACTATGTGGTCATCACTCTTTTCTTAACACACACGAAACCAGTCTTGCATGTCAATACTTCCGACCAATGGGGTGGGAGCAAGGTCCACGCACAGGATGACCCAGTGACTTCAGTCTACGTAGACACAACAAACTCCAATGGGCTGGTCAACAGGAACAAACTTTTGATGTCAAAACTGTTTTAGAATACATAACGTTGACGTTATCTTTCATTGACACGAAAATTCCATGCCAGACTGACACTTCTTGATGTAGTAAGTACACATGTTATAATGTGTAGATCGTCTTAGCACAGACTTTCACTTCAAAGTACTATACACATATAAGTTCATGACATTGTCTTCTGTTTAAACTTGTTTTTATAGTTGTACAAATATGTGCATGCTTATCAAATCTAGCCAAGCTGAGCCTAATTCTGTGGACGCGGACCATTTAGTTAGGATATCATAAATGTAGGGTGCGGAAAGAACATTAATTATTCACGAGCCTTTCCTCTCCCTCCCACAAACACATAAAACACACACACACACACACATACACAACCACATACATGCTCACAATGACACTCATAAATACTAGCTTTAAGAAATGAAGGCACTTTTGCTAACAGACCAGAGGAGCGGAATCATGCTCTCTGATTGGACGGTTAACAAGGGGACTTTACTCTTAACTCATAAAAAAAACACATCACACTATTTATATACCCCTTCCTACTTTAAAAAATATTGAATATTTTATTTACATTATAATGATTTCTTGAGGCTTATCCAGAATGTAATAGTTTCATTACGTAATATTTGTTCGTGAGTACTGAAATAATGGTATGTCCACAGAGGTGTGTGTGTTTTGAGCCAAGAATAGTTTTGGTTTCCTATAACAAAATTTATACTAATAACCTATATTTTTTAATATTTTGAAAACCGTTATCACTAGTTACATGTTTTTGTTATTTATGTCATAAAACTATAGACCTATCATTACAATTGTAAAAGTCAAACCATATGATATTGGTTTTGGTATGATGGACTAGAGAATGACTTTCAAGTATTGCTGATATTATCTGATTGGCAGATTTGTTGTAGAAGCAGAAGGCAAATAGGAAATTACTATTGAGGTCATTGCAAAACTACTGAAATAACAACATGATCTTTATAACAATATAATGAAATTATAGTATGTCTTAGCATATATAGACAATTAGAGCAGATTCTTTGCTGAGTATAACTGAACTCGTGACGTAGATCTCTCCACAATAACCTCAATTTGATGTCATATGCAAGAATTAATGAATATAAGCTCTAGTTCTTCTCGAGTGCCATTCAGGCATGAAATGGTTGCCAGAAAAAAAACTGGTAAAATAATAACTTAACATTTAAAACAATACTCGAAATGCAAGGTTGTACTCAAATGGCGGATAAGCGTAGGACGCAATAATCTTGCGTGGAGAAGGAGCGTCTGTAACGTATACAATTATTGGACTATAGCACTATTTCTAGTTCTAATTATTATATTTACTTTGCTCAAGTTCTAAAATTAAAAGGTCCCAAAGAAAATGTCTTTTAATTGGTTATAGAACAGACGTTTGACCAAACAAGTAATATGAAAACTCGTGTTTAACGAAAAACTAAAAAGCCCGTATTTATATACTGGCTAAAACAAAATGTTGGTAAAAAATTGTTTACTTGTTTGTTATCCTTTAAAAATAGCTACTTTTTTTAATACCATCATCATTAGTCCCTTGACCGTTGTGGTCGTTGGGGGGGGGGGGGGGGGGATGGACATCTCAGCAGTCATCTTTCTCCATTTTTGCCTACCTTGAGCGGCTGTCAATAGTTCAGTAGTTTGCAGCTTTGTCTTTACGGAATGATTATACGGCGGATTCGCCGTATAACGCAAAACGTTATACGGCAAATTGTCGTGACCTATATTATACACACTGCTATTGGTGCATATACGGCGGATTGTCTTTAATATTTGTCGAACCAACATTTTCACTGACGGCCTCTTCGATGTCCACCTTATACAGTGCCTTGGAGTTTTTTGTTTTTTTTTGCAGGTTATAATGCTGTAACTATGACAGCTTGCGCCGTTAGATTCTTGCCATAGGCCATAATGGTTTCTTGAGGGCCAGCAATTGGGGATATTCTGTCCCAGACATACTCATTAGTCTTGTCCTGATATAACTTTTAATATAACATTGTTTTTAAAAAAAGAACAACAACTGTTGATATAATGAGAATTATTTGCAAAAGTAAAACTAATGTATTTACAAAATATGCAATCATGTTAAATTAAGAATTTGTTCAGTTCAGCAAACTATTTTTAAACTTAGGCATTCTGCTTGATTTCTCATCTGAGTATCGTACCTTTATTATATTTTTTTACTAGTAGTGATGTCATAGACTTTTACTAATATGTACAATTATGCCATCAGATAAACCATTGAATTAGTTTCAAGGCATTTCACACGCACAGATAAGTCTAGGTCTACAAATTCTGACTTAGAGCCCTCCATGCCCAGCTCGAGGTGATAAGATGAGCAGAAAATAAAATAATATTAAAAAAGGGCTACTGACACTTCCGGTCAAGCTGAAAAAAAAAAGAGAAAAGGGGAGATAATCGTAAAAGAAATCTATAAATGATCTTCTCCTGAATGTGGGTGGAAGCCGATCAATCTACTTGCTGATGGTATCTTGGGTCTGGGATCTATGGGACTTGCACTTGAGTTGAAGATATTTCCAGCTACGTCTATTTGCTTTGCTATTAAAGAGTGTTTGCTCGCTAAATTTCTCGCTTCTAGTTGTGTCTTTGTTAGGACGTGTTCTAACCATTCAGCTGGTTAACAGCATACAGTGCAGTATTCTTCAAATTAACACTTTCAGGGTAAACATTCTTCAAACGATGGGAAGTTTATTAGTAAACATAAAGTGTTAGTTGTAATTCAATATAAATCCATTATATAATGAGAACGAAATGTTGTAAAAATAGAATAAAATAAAAATAAAGAAAACTTATATATGCATGTATTTGAGTTTGATATATTGATTATTAATGCCCGTATTTCTGTCTTTGTCTTCTCTTTCTCTCTCTCTCTCTCTCTCTCTGTTTGTTTGTCTGTCTCTATCTCTCTCTCCCTCTCTCTATTTAACTCAATCAATCACTTTTATTATATTATGTTCCATTTTATAGTCGTGCATTTCACAGACTATCAATCTATATATAGATGATTATTGCGTCCCATGCATAGAAACGATTTAAGTCTAGTGTTTTATTTGTTTAAGTTTTTCAAAATAATGTTTAAATTGTTGTTGTTTTTTTCTGACTACTTCAGACAACCAATTTATGCCCTATTGCATATCTTAGACTATCTAGAAGAAATACAAATATAAATTTGTCCTGGTTTAAATTTCCAAATCCTACAATCTAACTTTACTACAATTTCGAAGGTAGTAAATATATAAATATGGCGAGACAGAAAAGTTAAATCAACATTCCAATCAATCATATATATATATATATATATATATATATATATATATATATATATATATATATATATATATATACATATATATATATATATATATATATATATATATATATATCTTCCATTCTTCAGTTTAACATCATACTCTTTCTGGCAAAATTTGATTTGATCCGTTGATAGTGGTTGCAAAGTTCATTTTACCGGTAGATTTGCATGATCAATACAGTGTATCCATGTACACACACATACTCATTCATTACATGTATAGTTGTTGGAGTCTACTCATCTTGTCACAACAAAAAACTAGGAAACATTTCTAGAGCAACAGCAGTTGAAACTCCTGGAAATCACGTGACTTTTATCTTAATTTACATATTATTGGCCCAGTGAGTGTCCTCTTTTTGCTATTTAGTTCAATGTAAAATGGAACTAGAACTTAGCGAGTGAAAAATCTCTTGAAGTTTTAAATATATCCCTTTACATTATAAAAAGAAAGAGCTCAAATAGTAAGGTTGAAGCTTGACCTCTTGAGCTAAAATGTATACCTATCCAAGTGTGCATTTTGATAACCTTAATAATAATTATTCAACTGTACATTTCGATGACTATAATAATATACCATAAAAGTGTAATAAAAAATGATTAGCGACAAAAATATTTGAATGGAAAATAGAAAAAAACGTATCAGTCTTATGATACATTTTGTGATTTTTATTATCTTTTCAAGAGTTCAGGGTCTGTTTTGAATTTCTCTACTACAGTCTTGTTTCAATATGTCTTGAATATTTCTGTACATTTGTAAAAAAAAAAAAAATAGACTAGTGTGTGTCTAAAAAGTCCAGAATGTAGCGGTTGTACATTTAAACACCAGCTGTATGGGGAGTTGGCTATCACTATCACAGCGAGTAGATGCAGTCATCTACCTGAGGTCAGTTCAATGGAATCCGGATCCCGCTTAGTACGCCGAAATAATGGCGTCTGACCCCTTTCCGTTCTACAAGATTTCGGCATTTGACCTTAGACCATGGGACACCGCAGACGACCTTCACTTGACCTTGTCTTTTTCTTGACCTAAAGAAAAATGGCGGTCGCAGCGATGACAAATTGGTATAGGTCTATAGGGTGAGGAGAAAGCTAATCTATAGATACCATCATACTATTGGCATAGGTCTATAGCAGTGATGGCGAACCTTTTTGAGGCCGCGTGCCCAAAGTGCAATACAAGACCAACTTATTTCTTCCAACGTACCAACACAGCAATTAAAACAAAATACCGAGGTTTAACTTTAGAAAAAAAAACAGCTTATACAGTTGTCCGAACTAATTAACATCTTTCAAGGATACAAAGTCTTTTGCATATAAAAAAACACGTACTGTAAAAAGGAAAAAAAATAATTAATATATTACAATTAGACAACAACAGTTATTACAGTAATATGTATGCTTTTGGCATGATTTTGCATAGTTAATGTGATTTTTTGCATAAGATGACCCAAACATAATCAGAAGTACAATCCCAAATGATTTCATCGACTAGAAATTATTTGGCAGAGAATTCAACACTTTAAGGTATTCATCATCAGAACTACCAGCTGTGCTGTCCTTTGCCACCCTTTCATACTCTATCTTCTCAAGGGTTTCATCTTCTTCTTCTTCTTCGCAATTATCAACTCCTAGTGGAGCATAAGCCATCAACAATCTCTTTCCATGTCCTTCTGTCTCTGGCTATCTTCTCTAGCTCCTTCCAAGTTCTCCCGATGACCTGCACATCCTTTTCTGCTTCCCTCCGCCAGGTGTTCTTTGGTCTACCTCTTCGTCTTGCACACTGGGGATTCCACGAAAGAGCTTGCCTAGTCAAATTTGTCGTTGGTTTCCTCAATGTGTGGCCTATCAATCTCCATCTCCTTTTTTGTATTTCTTGTTCTACTGGAATATGTGCTGTCCTTTCCCATACAGTTGCATTTGTAATTTTGTCATACCCTTTGATATTCATTATTCTACGTAGACAACCATTCACAAAAGTTTGTAGTTTGTTCAAATCCCCCTTTGTTAATCTCCAACTTTCTGAGCCATACAGTAAGACAGATTTTACGTTAGAATTAAAGATTCTTAATTTAGTTTTGGTTCTAATTTGTTTTGTTTTCCAGATATTTTTTAGCATAGCAAAGGCTCCTCTTGCTTTTTGTATCTTTACTTTAATATCTGTTCCAGATTCCCCTTTCTTGTCAACTATACTTCCTAGATATGTGAAGTTGTCTACTTCTTCCAGCACCCTTCCTCTTACTTCCACTGCATCAGTACTTTTGGAGTTTATTCTCATTATCTTGGACTTTCTATCATTTATTTTAAGTCCTAGCTGTTGTGCCCAGGAATCTAGTATTGCAGTTTTTTCTTGCATTTGCTTATGGCTTTGGGCTAATAGGGCTATGTCATCTGCAAAGTCTAGATCTTCAAGCTGTTTAAACAGGGTCCACTGGATTCCATTTTTTCTGTTTTCTGTAGTATTCTTCATGAACCAATCTATTACCAGTAAAAAGAGGAATGGTGAAAGTTGACAGCCTTGTCGAACTCCTGACTCTATCTCAAATGCCTCTGTTAGTTTTCCATCATGAATGATTCGACATCTCATATGGACCTGATGGAATACCAGCAGAA
>OX421497.1:16062934-16120434 GCA_949126835.1 Anisus vortex | reverse complement strand
GAACGCGAGGGTCTTTCCGGGTTTTCCCAATTCTAATGTTGTTTTTTTTATGTGGCGAGACCTTTTTTAAAAGTTACGCACCGCAATTTGGCTTGGAGAGTTTCAATTGTTTACTTTAAAAAATACTAGCGTATGACGTAATGTCTATGAAATTATTTATTTTTTCATTATTGATGTTTGCATTATCCTTTTAAGTAAAAGTAACCACATGTTTTAATTATTTAATGGATTTACGTTGCTAATGAGAATATCCTTTAAAAGGCGACTTTATATACTCTAAAAATTAAATGATACGAATTATAAAAAAACAAGTTAGGCTTAGAAATGATTACTTTCAAATACCGGGTACCATAAGCTTGACAGCAACAATATAAAATAAAAGCTAAATACCGAAAGAAACATTATCAATACTGTTTTATTGATACAATAAGCAAGAACAAAAATTAAATACCGAAAAAATCTTTCTCACTTTAGTTTTTATTGCATTGAAATATTATTTTCTATTTTTTTTAAATATTTTTTACCTCTTTTTATTGTTTTGTATTTATGTTTTTTATTCTTTCAGATAGTATATTATTTTTAATTTAATATTATTAATAACAAGTAAAGTCTACAAAACTGTTCTCTACATTTTAAATTAAAAAGTCTCTTTAAAAAACCCCGACTAGCCTTTCGGCTCTTGTGTCCAGGGCGTAACGCTTAGGATTGAGCAATTTCTGTCCGGGCTTCAGCCACCCAACGACACGCCGAAGGCGTGGCGTGCCGTGTAACGAGGAAGGTTTCCGCAGCTCAGCGATCGTTCACTGCGGTTCCCCTAAGGATCATTATCTTAGTGGCTTGCCCGTATACCTGCACTGTCACCCGGTAGCACAAATCCTATACTATAGGTACATGCATCCAGGCACCGGGTGGTTCTCGAGACGGGATTGCAGCGTCCATTGCTTCCTCCCCCCCCCCCGGACCAGTGACCTCTCGGCAGTGTAATGGACCTCGGACCACCAGTGTATTCTTAATGGGAATGTATCGGCGGTTTACACACTACGCCAGTCCTTGAGGCCACAATTCTTATGCATATGCCAGGGTCAGGTCGACCAGAAACAAATAAAAATAACAAAAACTAAATACCGAAAGAAACATTCACAACACTGTTTTATTAATACAATATGCAAGAACAAAAATTAAATACCGAAAAAATCGTTATCACTTTAGTTTTTATTGTACTGAAATTTTTTTTCCTACGCTTTTTTTATTATTTATCTTTTTATTGTTTGGTATTGTGTTTTTTTTTCTTTTAGATAGTATATTATTGTTAATTAAATAGGCTATTTTTAATAACAAGTCAAGTCAACACAACTGTTTGCTACGTTATAATACCAGACGCTTGACAGTAACAATTATTATGCATATGCCAGGGTCAGAAACAATTTAAAAGAACAAAAACTAAATACCGAAAAGAAACGTTCATTGTAATAGTCTCTTTTCTTTCTCTTTTAACATTAATATTAACTTAACTTAACTAATATTGTAATATTGTAGTCGTTCGTTTCTCCGTCATTTTGACGGGCATAACCACTAGTATATATATATATATTATATATATATATATATATATATATATTATATTTATATTGTTTGTTCGCTATAGGCACCTAAGCCGTTTGACTATTCGGGCCAAAAAATAAAATGTATAAATTGGAAACGTCCTCCAAAAGATAATTTTATTTTATCACTTATAATAATAAATGTGTTGATTTAAAAAATCCAAAATGTCATATCCGTCTATGCAAATAAATATAACGGTACATAGCAAATGGCCACTTCCGTTCATTTACTATGTTGAACGCGACATTCACTATATTGAACGCGAGGGTCTTTCCGGGTTTTCCCAAATCTACTGTTGTTTTTTTTAATGTGGCGAGACCTTTTTTTAATAGTTACGCACCGCAATTTGGCTTGGAGAGTTTCAATGGTTTACTTTAAACAAAATACTAGCGTATGACGTAATGTCTATGAAATTATTTATTTTTTCATTATTGATGTTTGCATTATCCTTTTAAGTAAAAGTAACCACATGTTTTAATTATTTAATGGATTTACGTTGCTAATGAGAATATCCTTTAAAAAGGCAACTTTATACACTCTATAAATTAAATGATACGAATTATAAAAAAACAAGTTAGGCTTATAAATGATTACTTTCAAATACCGAGTACCATAAGCTTGACAGCAACAATATAAAATAAAAACTAAATACCGAAAGATACATTATCAATACTGTTTTATTGATACAATAAGCAAGAACAAAAATTAAATACCGAAAAAATCTTTCTCACTTTAGTTTTTATTGCATTGAAATATTATTTTCTTTTTTTTTAAAAATATATTTTACATTTTTTACTGTTTTGTATTTATGTTTTTTTTTCTTTCAGATAGTATATTATTTTTAATTTAATATTATTAATAACAAGTCAAGTCAACACAACTGTTCGCTTCATTTTAATATCGATTTAAAAAGTCTCTTTAAAAAACACGGACTAGCCTTTCGGCTCTTGTGTCCAGGGTGTAACGCTTAGGATTGAGCAATCTCTATCCGGGCTCCAGCCACCCAACGACACGCCGAAGGCGATGCGTGCCGTGTAACGGGGAAGGTTTCCGCAGCCCAGCGATCGTTCACTGAGGTTCCCCTAAGGATCATTATCGTAGTGGCTCGCCAGTATACCTGCACTGTCACCCGGTAGCACAAATCCTAAACTATAGGTACATGCATCCAGGCACCGGGTGGTTCTCGAGACGGGATTGCAGCGTCCATTGCTTCCCCCCCCCCCGGGACCAGTGACCTCTCGGCAGTGTAATGGACCTCGGACCCGCCGCGGGGGCTGTGCCCCATGCGTTCGCCCGCCAGTGTATTCTTAATGGGAATGTATCGGCGGTTTACACACTACGCCAGTCTTTGAGGCCACAATTCTTTTGCATATGCCAGGGTCAGGTCGACCAGAAGCAAAAAAAAAACAACAAAAACTAGATACCGAAAGAAACATTCTAAACACTGTTTTATTAATAAAAAAGCAAAAACAAAAATTAAATACCGAAAAAAATCGATATCACTTTAGTTTTTATTGTATTGAAATATTATTTTCGACGCTTTTTTTATTATTTACCTTTTTATTGTTTGGTATTGTGTTTTTTTTTTCTTTTAGATAGTATATTATTGTTAATTTAATAGGCTATTTTTAATAACAAGTCAAGTCAACACAACTGTTCGCTACGTTATAATACCAGACGCTTGACAGTAACAATTATTATGCATATGCCAGGGTCAGAAACAATTAAAAAGAACAAAAACTAAATACCGAAAAGAAACGTTCATTGTAATAGTCTCTTTTCTTTCTCTCTTAACATTAATATTAACTTAACTTAACTAATATTGTAATATTGTAGTCGTTCGTTTCTCCGTCATTTTGACGGGCATAACCACTAGTATTACATAAAAGTCAACAAAAAAAGCTAAGTGGGTCAAAACATGTGAACACCTTGACCTCAGAAAGGATGGACGCAGGGCATGGACACTTCTACATCAGTTAGCAGGCAACAAGACTAAAAGCAACCCAAGACCCATGACTCATGGGAAATCCCTAACAACATAGAACAAGAAAAAAGCTGAGATCTTCAACAAACATTTTGCAAGCACAAACAAAACACAGCTGAGAAAGCACCTGGAGAAAACATTAAAAAAACTATTGAAAAATCAAGAGAAAAGCCCATCAGCCAACATAAACACTTTTGAAACACCGTTTACACAACAAGAACTAAATGAAGCTCTTAAAAAAAACTCAAAACTAGTAAGTCCCCAGGACCTGACAGAATAACAAAAGAAATGCTACAGTGACTAAGTCACATAGCTAAGGAAGTTTTACTAAAATACATTAACACTACTTGGATGCCAGGATCATTGCCAAAAGAATGGAAAATAGTAAAGATCATACCCATACTCAAGAAAGATAAACCACCCGGTGATAAAAGAAGTTATAGGTCTATCTCCTTAACATCAACAATAGGCAAATTAGCTGAAAAAATGGTCAACGCTATGTTGTACTGGTGGCTGGAGTGCACAAAATCACTGCACAGCACACAGGCAGGATTTAGGAAAGCAAGCAGAACTGAAGACCATCTGTACAGATTCACGCTAGAAACAGTAGAAGGCTTCCATAATAACAAGCATACCACCGCTGTCTTCGTCGACCTCCAGAAAGCATACGATAGATTATGGAGATTAGGACTGTTTATGAAGAAGAGGAAGATGGGAATACATGGAAAAATGTATCAGTGGATAAAGGCCTTCCTCCAAAACAGAACTATACAGACTATTATTGAAGGAGACTTCTGACAAAAAGACCCTGGAGAAAGGACTCCCTCAAGGATCAGTCCTTAGATGACCCTCTTCCTAGTATTCAAAAATGACCTACCTGATCTCATCACAGTAAACAAAGCAGTATATGCAGATGACCTTCTAATTTGGACAACGTAAAAATATTCAGTTTTAACTATAACCAAACTAAACAAAGCACTGCTCACTATATCAACTTATACTAAGCTTTGGAAAATGAATATAAATAAAGACAAAACAGTGTACACCATCTTTAGCCATAACAAAAAAAAACAGCCACAAGAACATTTAATCTAAAAATAGATTCTATCTTGTTAAAAAAAGAAGAAAACCCAACATACCTGGGTGTGAAACTTGACCAAAAAACTCTCCTTAAAAAACTTCATTGCCGACTTAAAAGAAAAAGCTTCAAAAACGCTAAACATTATAAAACACATATCCAGCACTGCATGGGGGGCAGAAAAAAACACTTTAAGGAATGTATACATTGGGTATATGTCACTAACATGTCACTAAAGAAATAGGATAAGGTGGCAACACCATAAACGAGTTTGTCCATTAACACACATGAGGTCAACAAAGTTGACCAGTGAGGTGGAACGGGAGTTATGAATGTGTAACAAAAAGTTAAGTAGAGAAGTGATTGAGGAGTGTGGAAGAAAGTTGTTGTTGGAGATACATAGAAGATGAGGAGAGTGATGTAATTCAATGTAGATGTAGATCTAAGTATATTTTTGATACTTGTTTTGTTAGTAAATAAACACTTGCTTGCTGTATACCCGCTTTCACAGTGTTATTATTGATTGAAAGAGGAATATAACAGTCATCACTCTGACGACTATAACTATGTCATAATTGTCACATCAGCAGCTACCAGAGTGACAGTGACAGTATATAAGATCAGCACTAGAATACTGCCTGCAACTACAAACAACAGCCAACCGGACACAGCTAAACACAATATACACAATACAGAACCAAGCCCTGCACCTCATCAGTGGGGGTATGAGATCAACACCCACAGTGGTCTGTGAGATAGACTCAAACATTGAACCACTGCAACTAAGACGAGACAGGGCAGCTTTATAAGCAGTTGAAAGGTACAAAAGACTGGAAAATGACCACCCAAACAAAATACTTATTGAACGCAACAGAACAGCCTAAAAAATAAACAAAAGACCCTATTGCAAATAGCAGACGAACAAAAACAAAAACACCACCTCCCCCAAAACTGAGAACCAATTACATGTACAAGACATTCGCATTTACCCACCGGAGTAAGACTAAGGCAACCAAGAATCAAATCATCTCTGAACAACAAAAACCTTACCAAAACATCTAACCCGCTAGAACTTAAAGTAGGTGCACTAGAAACCATCGAAAATTATACAGATACAGCCATCAACATCTATACAGATGGCTCAGCATTTAAAGCCACAATAAATGCTGGACTAGGCGCTCACCTGATCTTCCCTGATAAAAAAAATGCCTTGAGATAAGTGCACCATGTGGCAACTATTGCACAAACTTTCAAGCAGAAGTAGATGCTATGATTATTGCTCATTGCTCTTGAGACAGTAGAACATAAATATAATAACAAACATCTTGCCCCATCAGATATAATCATCTTCACCGACTCTCAATCAGCACTTCAAACAGTAGCAAGCGAAACCTCACCAAGCTTGAAAGAAATCACCCTATTAGAACACACTCTGGACTACCTAATAAGCACACACAACACCTACATAACTCTACAATGGATCCCAGGACATATTGGCATATCAGGAAATGAAAAAGCTGACAGACTGGCTAGAAAGGGAGCTAGCATGGACCAATATGAAATACCTGTCAGCTACAAAACAGTGTGCAACATGCTAAAAAACAACTTTAAGGAGGAATGGCTAAATCAATGGGCTCAGGGAACAACTGGAAGAATAATGTATCAAGAAATGAATCAGCCCAACCAACAAGACAACATAAAGTTTCTCCCCCGCAAAGAACAATGCACTATATTCCTGTTGGGAACAGGACATATAGCACTCAACTCACACCTAAATAGAATAAACCCAACTCACCCACCTAACTGCAGACGTTGCCCCTGCCCACAAGAAACTGTGGACCACTTCCTGCTTGAGTGCCCTGGGCTAACCGACCTCAGACGCACCTTGCTCTCCCCTCAACCTACATTTACCAACACATTATATAGCAGTATTGAACAAGTGAAAAAGAAAAGACTTGTAAATATGTTTGTCTGGCATTGACTGCAAAAGAGCAAACAGCTCTGCAGACTGGCTAATAGAAGAGGAAGAAGAATAGCTTTCTTGAAATTCCATTAGCTCCATTTCCAGATTTCCTAACTCTAACCACAATAAGCAGGCCATATCAGGTTCTTCAAATTTGGCTGTTTCTGGGGAAGTAAGAAAACAGAGGGATGTCTCCATCTTCGAAGGAACTGTAAAAAGCTATTACTGAAATTCTCATTTGCAGCTGCTACAATGCTAGTAAATTTCTTGTAGATTTTCTGTTGGCTTGAAGGATTGTCGGTAAATGTTATATAATTTTTGTTAATGCATTTTTTACATTTGTAATATATTTCAGCTGCCCACTTTGCAGGTCTCTTTCAAAAAACCTGCAAATTTCTTTCAAATGTTCTGATACCACAAAACATCATTTCAGCTGTTTTTTCTGAACCTTGCAGTTTTTTATTCAGTTCATTGAAGTGTGCTGTAAAATCTGTAAAAAAAAAACATGAGGTTGGTAAGGAAGACCATATACGTGAGCTCTGGATAATCCTACCCCTTATGAATCATAAACAACCTAATTTCATCCAAGCATGCTACAAATCTCTCCGATACTCGTCCTCTGCTCAGCCAAGTTTGTAATGTATATATAGAACTATTACACTGAACACTATGACTAGTTTTTAAATACAGCTTACTTAATTGTTGGTTTTAAACATAAGATAAAGATTACCACCAGGTCAGTCTTACACCAGACGTCTAATGTTGAAGGAAAGGTGTGTGTGTGTGGGAGGAGGGGTTGTCAGTTATGCTCTAACACGCGCCATCTCAGAAATCATCCAATGCCCTTAGACTAGTGGCCAGTGTTTAAACGAATCTCGCCTGACCACTGTCCATCACTTAACGCAATCGGCTGTTTCAAAATGAATAGCCTCCTTTCCCCCATGGGACGAAAGTTGTTGTTTTTTATATTACGTGGGCGGCTGCTGTCCGATGCCGTGAGCGCCATTAGGGACATTTATTGGACATGACATCACGCTACGTTCCTCTCTCTCCCCCCCCCCCTTTCCGCCCTAGACATCGATGGGGTCATTTTTACGCCCCTGGTTGGAGCTAGCGAACATTTGCAAGCCTCCGCAAGAAGAAGCTCTAACATGTTAAGTTGGACAGGCGGGGAAAAGGGGGGAGGGCGGGGATGGAGCGGGTTGAGGTTGAAAATTATATTAACAAATTGTTTAGCGGGTCTAAGAAATGGGGCTGTGCTAATAGGAACATTGGATTAACGTGAAGTGCCGTGGTTTGACGAGATGTCTCATCTTAATTCTTCAATGTCTCCCTTTGATATGGCACTGTGTTATTACATTATTATAACAAAAATGCCAGGAGTCACCAAGGCGTCCCTCACACAAAAGATATAATGTATTTTAGTAAGTCTCGAATATATTGAACTAGTCTTAGAACCAAGGTCAATCTGTATATTTCCAAATATCGTCTGATCTTGAACAAGTTTTACATGTTTTTTTTTACAATAATAATATTCAAAATGTTTTTCAATATAATTCTATTAATCTGACTTTTTTATTACTCCCTTTCTATTAAGTTATATTTTCTGTCTGTGTGTCTGCTTGCTTGCTTGATAGCAAAACTTTGCATCAATTTTTCGACCACTTCCCGTCATTCAATCGAGCTGAAACTTAAACAGCAGACTTGTCCAGACTAACAATACATTCTATCAAATTTTCAGCATCATAGCGTTTGGAATAGTCACGAATTCATTTGACCAATTTGCGAATCGAGGAATATATTCCACGTCCAACATGGCTGCCTCTCCCGGAAGAGACGGAAGTAAGCAAACTTTTTGGATATGTTCGTTTTTACGAAATAAATAGAATGAAAACGACACAATATAGCCGAAACAAAGCGAGTTGTCTTTTTATGGTTTTTGCGGGCCAAGGCTGGAAAATAAAGGATGCGCAAAAGCGAAGCGACGATCGTGGCTTCATTGACAAGTCTTAACGTGTATGCATGCATAAAAGTTCACAAGAAAGAACATTTCCGGTCGAATTAGATCACATTATAAAAAAAACATGTCTGCCATGTGTGCTATGTTACTGGATTGTGAGTGTTAGATTTGAAGAATCACCTATTTATAATCTCAAACTAATTGCTTGATGTAAAAGAATTTTCGTGTTGTTGTTTTTTATGAATTTCCGCATTGTGTTTTTAAATTACCAAGGACGCAACTCTTGACTAACTTATTTTATAAACAAAAGCTAAATTTAACCAAACGCGACTAACACTATGATTATTAATTATCGCCTACTCACTTTTGATGTTAAACACGGATTCCTCATAACTAATCTTGTAGCCGTTGTATATTTCTAAAAGACCAGAACTGGCTGTCGATGTTGAAATCAATTGTCAAACAGCACCAAAAGCATGGTTTTTATTTCCGAAAATGGCGGTAAATTTCACCGGAAGTTCACGCTCATCCCAGTTCAAAAGGTCACACCTAATTAAGACTTGTCAATGCATTAAAAAATGTATTTGCCGACATTACCGTTTCGAAATTTTTGTTTTGTAGTGAAGTGGAAATGGTAAACTTAGTTTACAAAGAAAGGGAGTATACTAAAAACTGTGTTTTTATGGTTTTCTTGTATGTATTTTCCAAATTGAGACGATAATATGAAAATTAATTAGAACTATACAAAATGCTTTTAAACGTCTGTATTCAGCTAAACACATCGGGTCAATCCAATTTTTGTCATCATGCGGCAGTCTCTGCAATCATTAATATTTTAAAGATGCCTTACTCAGTAAATTTGGATGGGCACGCTGTCGGTGGGGTCTGCCGTAACCGCGAAATCGTAATATCAAGCGTTGACCACTCACCGGACACTCGTGGTACCAAGCATATAAGTTAATTGATGTCTAACATCAAATTCGCCTTTAAAGCCTCAATGGACAAAGATGGCGTTTTAGCAGGTCTAAAGAAAAACAGCGGATTCCATAATAGAGCTTTCTGTTGTCTAAAAAAGAAAATTGTACACGAATTTTGTAGCATTTGCCTTTTGGATGTAGGTGAGATTATAGAGCTTAATCTTCAAAGTCAGGGGTCGGCAACCTTTGGATAACAGAGTGCCAAAGTAGGATTTCTAATTCATTCAGCGTGCCAACAGACTAAAAGCACTGTAGCACTAGATTTCTTGTAGAAGAGACTTGAATTGACTTTTAAGTCCTCTTTCCGCTTGCCATTGAAAATCCTTCGGCGTGCTAAGTCTGGCACGCGTGCCGTAGGTTGCCGACCCCTGTTCTAAGGCTTGGCGTGAGTTTCCTATGTTTTTGAAGCATTTTGTTTTATTCTACCGGGAGTATTTGTAGAATATTCACTACATCAGAGCTGATTTCCTGGCTCGTAATAGATTTTAAAATCCCCCCGAAATCTTACTCAAAGCTCAACAATATTTAGGCCTATATACACTGGTAAATATATCAATAAAGGTAAAATTTGAATTACCTACATAGGGTACTCACGAATATTTATATTGTCATATACTGTTGGTTTCCAAGTATTGGAACACACAATGCTTATTCCCCTCTCTTTTTTTTCCCCACACAAGATTTTGTGGGTGGGTCATATTTTTCTATTTCCTTGACTTTTAGTACAAAGGCGAAAGTTTCATTGTAATTTTGGTATTCCGTGTTGACCTCAAATTCTCGGAGTGGCTAGGAATGGTTGATTATTTCTGCATGGGGGAGTTCCTATCATTTTTATTAGGAGTTTTGTAATGATACCATTATTTTTACCCCTCCTAGTAATAGTTCTGTCCCCCACACCACTTTAATAGTAGGCCTATTTAATGATTTGTTTGTCTGAAAGGCAGTGAGTTTCGAGATAATTTCTTTTGAGGACGCTTGTGTTTGCACTATTTTATTCTAAATGTACATAATCTTCATATTGTATATATAATTGAACATATCCCCTGAATTAAATTATCAACAACATTTAAACTGAAGCTTCCTCGTCAAGTTACTATTCTATTGTGTTGTTTACAATACTATAATATTTATTTACTATTCTAACGTCAAGGAAAAGAACTGTTAATCGCGAATCCTGAGTTTGTGCCCAGGACCATAAGGAGAGTTCGTGTAATACTGAAACATAAATAATAATAACTAAAGTCTACCCTAGGACCAACGAGAATTATCAACTATATCTACACGGCTCTGGCCACAAGGGGATTGTGAACGTAACAATATACACTGGTAAATATAACATAAATAGTAAAATTTGAATTACCTACATAGGGTACTCACGAATATTTATATACACTAGTAAATATATCATTAAAGGTAAAATTTGAATTATCTACATAGGGTACTCACGAATATTTATATACACTAGTAAATATATCATTAAAGGTAAAATTTGAATTATCTACATAGGGTACTCACGAATATTTATATACACTAGTAAATATATCATTAAAGGTAAAATTTGAATTATCTACATAGGGTACTCACGAATATTTATATACACTAGTAAATATATCATGAAATGTAAAATTTGAATTACCTACATAGGGTACTCACGAATATTTATATACACTAGTAAATATATCATTAAAGCTAAAATTTGAATTACCTACATAGGATATTCACGAAATCTGACTCAAAGCTCAACAATATTTATATACACTGGTAAATATATCATTAAAGGTAAAATTTGAATTACCTACATAGGGTATTCACGAAATCTGACTCAAAGCTCAACAATATTTATATATACTGGTAAATATATCATTAAAGGTCAAATTTGAATTACTTACAAAGGGTATTCACGAAATCTGACTCAAAGCTCAACAATATTTATATACACTGGTAAATATATCATTAAAGGTAAAATTTGAATTACTTACATAGGGTATTCACGAAATCTGACTCAAAGCTCAACAATATTTATATACACTGGTAAATATATCATTAAAGGTAAAATTAGAATTACCTACAAAGGATATTCACGAAATCTGACTCAAAGCTCAACAATATTTATATACACTGGTAAATATATCATTAAAGGTAAAATTTGAATTACTTACATAGGGTATTCACGAAATCTGACTCAAAGCTCAACAATATTTATATACACTTGTAAATATATCATTAAAGGTAAAATTTGAATTACTTACATAGGGTATTCACGAAATCTGACTCAAAGCTCAACAATATTTATGTACACTGGTAAACATATCATTTAAGGTAAAATTTGAATTACCTATCTAGGGTACTCAAAAAAATTTATATATATACTAGTAAATATATCATTAAAGGTAAAATTTGAATTACCTACATAGGGTACTCACGAATATTTATATACACTAGTAAATATATCATTAAAGGTAAAATTTGAATTACCTACATAGGGTACTCACGAATATTTATATACACTAGTAAATATATCATTAAAGGTAAAATTTGAATTACCTACATAGGGTACACACGAATATTTATATACACTAGTAAATATATCATTAAAGGTAAAATTTGAATTACCTACATAGGGTACTCACGAATATTTATATACACTATTAAATATATCATTGAAGGTAAAATTTGAATTACCTATCTAGGGTACTCACGGGACACGGCGGCCGAGTGGCAGCGCGTTCGACTGGCGTTCTGGGTTCGAATCCTGGTGAAGGGTAGGATTTGTTCCCTGGACTGAAGGGTGTCCTTGAGTCTTCCCAGCTCTGAATGGGTACCTGACTTTAATTGGGGTAAAGTAAAGGCGGCTGGGCATTGTACAGGCACACACTCTCCAAGTATGCCGTGGCCACAGAAACTGAACTCTGCTTCACCGGCCCTATGGATCAATGTGGTCCTAATTTACTTTACATTACTTGAAATAGGGTAATCTAGTAGCACGGATAACTCATTCCACACTATCGAACATTTCTTATACAATGTTCAGCACTTATTGCATTGGATTAAAATATCAGTTTTACATTTGTATTTTTTTTTCTACTTTTATCGTCCACAAGTCCAGCACGAGGTCTAGTGAGAAAATGTATACTGGCGTCTTATAGCTGACAATGTACGATAAAAATAATTTCTCTCATAGGAAAGTAAAGCTAATACAATGGAACACATTTCACTATACAGTATAATAACAAAGAACTGACAGATGCAACCATTTAAAAAAATTGATTTTTTTTCTGGTCGGTTTTTGTTCTTTCATTCGACTTAAAAGAAAATAAAATGTATGTTCAGTATCATCCACCCCTACTGTCCCAGGATGCACAACTTTTTTTCGCAGTTTGACGTCAATCAAGGAATATAAAACAAGCTTGTGGAACATTGCTTAATGCCCTTGTTTCTATAATATTGCCTGGTTAATTCCCCTTGAACCAGCTAGAATTGTGAGAAAAAAAGGTTTGAGTTTGTCTTTTGTATAAATGTGTCATTTATTGATTTTTAGCAAATCAGATAAAGTTTTCTCATCCTTTGTTTTTAATTTGCAGGAAACAAGATAGTTTTAATATACCAAAAGCTATAATTCCAATCAAGAACTGCCACGTTTAAATATAGACGTTATTCATCAACAGAATACTGTATTGTAACTAAACAAATATCAACTAAACAGAATAATATACAACTTTGTTAACTGAATGACAACTTTAAGATGCACAAAAGGTGATTGGTTGTAAGTCAAACAGAACCTTTCAATAATATTGACAAGGCATGAAATTTGTGTATACAATTTTTTTTTGGCAATGACATAAAACAGAATAGAATTCAGAGATGGAATTACCCGGTACGAAAAAGATAAATGAAAGAAGGCCGGCTGCTGGTCCTGCGGTTAGTACACTGGACTGTCAATAAAGCGGGTTGGGTTTCTAGCCCAGCCGCCGACCAAACCCTGCGCGCCCTGCAGGCGTTTTGGGTCTAGGACGTAATAATCTTATATCTAGAAGGAACGTCAGCAAACTTAGTCAAAAATTAGGAATTTAAAAGAAAACATTGAAAAAAAAAAAAGAAAGAAATATAAATGTTCTATTTAAATTAAGAAAAGAAAGAAATGATCGTGTTTGCTCTATTTATAATTAATAAAATAGTAGGCTATATAAATTGGCTTGTCATGTGACACAATTTTAAATATGTAGGCCTATCTATATTGTGACCTATATGGGCCAACGACAGAAAAAAACTGTTGTGTTTATATTAAGAAAATGGAAAGAAATGTTGATTTTCTGTTTATATATTTTCTGCTTTTAACGAAGAAATAAATAGGGATGCTCTAATTAAAATAAACCAAGATATTGGGATGTTCTATTCTAATTAATAAAATAACTCAATAAATTATAAAGCTCTATTCTAATTAATAAAATAACTCAAGAAATATTTATGCTTTATTCTAATTAATAAAATAACTCAAGAAATTATAAAGCTCTATTCTAATTAATAAAATAACTCAAGAAATATTTATGCTTTATTCTAATTAATAAAATAACTCAAGAAATATTTATGCTTTATTCTAATTAATAAAATAACTCAAGAAATATTTATGCTTTATTCTAATTAATAAAATAACTCAAGAAATATTTATGCTTTATTCTAATTAATAAAATAACTCAAGAAATATTTATGTTCTATTCTAATTAATAAAATAACTCAAGAAATATTTATGTTCTATTCTAATTAATAAAATAACTCAAGAAATATTTATGTTCTATTCTAATTAATAAAATAACTCAAGAAGTAATTTTGTTATATTCTAATTAATAAAATAACTCAAGAAATATTTATGTTCTATTCTAATTAATAAAATAACTCAAGAAATATTTATGTTCTATTCTAATTAATAAAATAACTCAAGAAATATATATGTTCTATTCTAATTAATAAAATAACTCAAGAAATATTTATGCTCTATTTAAGCTAAGGAAAGTAAACTTAGAAAAAAATAATTAAGATTTCACTATTTAACTATGTTTGTAAAGAAACATGAAAGTCAAAGAATTCCACTAGAGAAGCAAACACATACACACAAACATACATACACACACACATTCAGTAGGTTCGGACAGGCTCTCAGTTAAAGAATCAATATCTAAATATAGAACTTGATCATGATCTGATTCAACTCGTCCGTAATGCTAACAAAAATAAAATTGAAATTGATTCCTAATGACCT
The DNA here is from genome assembly GCA_949126835.1 of Anisus vortex. Lineage (NCBI taxonomy): Eukaryota > Metazoa > Mollusca > Gastropoda > Planorbidae > Anisus > Anisus vortex. The sequence goes on along the minus strand of OX421497.1, from coordinate 16,105,616 downwards.
TGAGCTTTCATTTAAAAAAAAGAAAAGGGACAAATTTGGACAAAAGAGCGCGTCTAAAGCTCCAACAGCAACCACAATTTTCTCACACCTCCCCCCTTCTTTGGTTGTGTACAGAAATTGTGCTCTGTGATCCATCCCCAGGACCCGCCTATTAAGGATAATGTGACAGAGCCAGAGAGCCATGCTAGGGAATTCGATTTCTAAGATTGATTCCAAAATCTTGTTGCTCAAAAATGTTCTCAGTGAATACATGAAGAGATAGCATTCATTAGAGGATATACGGTATTGTATTTTTTTTATGTTGTTTTGCTTTCTGAATTGATTTACTTTTCTGGAAAGAAATCATACAGTATTTACTGATTCGATTCAAACAGATTTCTGTTGTTTTTTTTAAAGTGTCTTCTTCTTCATTGTACTGTCTGTGGAGACCCCTTTAGAAAAGAGGGAAAAGTCCACAATTTAAGGGGTGTTTTGAATGCTCAAAAGAGTGTATTAACTACTTATAATATTTTTTATTATACAAACAAGAGTTGTAAATAAATATAAATAAAATTCTCTCTTGACTCATCGCTGTACACATAAAATTAATGGTGGTAGTAAATTCTTTTTCTGAAGTTTGTAACATTTTTTGAAGGCAGAAAAATACATATATTAAGAAGTTTAGAAGCACACAGTCAATTTCAGCTTAGTACAAAAAAAGAACAACAACTCATTGCTCAGAAAAGCTAGAATATTTTAGAGTGATGTATAAATAGGCACCATTTTAATGTGCTTTATGAAATTTCACCAGAGATGCACCGCTTGCTCTTTTGAAGGAGCTTAATAGTTCGTTTGCGTATGCGCGGCCTACGTAAGTCCTGATAATGGAAACTTGTAAACTGTATCGCAAGATGTTTTCTATATTAACGGACCCACATTAGGTATATTGTTTATATACTGTATACTTTTAATAAATTCAAGTTTCAATTAATGTTACTGTTTGTAACTGAAAACTTTAACCTTTCTTGTTAGCAAAGACTATAACCGCGTGCTCTATTTCTGCAATTCACTCTTGGCTGGCCTCTCGACCTCCTCCCTTCAGGGCATCCAACGTGTTCAGAACTGTGCTGCCCGACTGGTCCTTAAGAAGAAGAATTCGACGCATACTACTCCTCTGCTTCGATCGCTGCACTGGCTACCCATTAACCACCGGATCTCCTACAAGCTGGCGTCTCTATGTTACAAGTGCCTGGATGACTCTGCCCCCGACTACCTTCGCTCCTGTCTCGAGCTCTATACTCAATCCCGTCCACTCCGCTTCTGATACACTTACTCTTCAGATCCCTCGTGTGAAACTGGTGTCCGCTGGCGAACGGGCATTCTCATACGTGGGCCCGCCTGCATGGAATGCTATCCCACTACAACTTCGACAGAGCCCTAACTTTGACACCTTCAGAAGCCGGCTGAAGACCTGCCTGTTCAAGTAGCAGTTTATTATTTTATGATTTATCATGTATACATTTTTTCTTTTATTCGTTGTCTGTACTATGTCTGTAACTGTTGACAGCGCTTAGAACTGTTCCTTACGGGATATGCGCTATACAAGATATATTTTTTCGTACGCAGCCTATAACGCTGTCCTAATCTTAATTTTCCACTGAGAAAATTATAGCGATTAAATAAATTGGAAGTGTACATTACAAACGAGAATCGAGAATTTCGAAAAGAAGTCATTCTAGCCATCAAATACAACAAGCGGTCCATCTTATTATAGTCTTTGGTTACAGTAAATATAATATAATAAAAAGGTTTTGGACATAACGCGGTAGAATTCGTATTTCCGGAATGTATAAAATGATTTCTCGCGTTAATAAGTCCACTCGCAAAAGGTGTTATGTCATGAAAAACATACTTTATAAAAATTGAAATCTACTTTTTACGTCGCAATTTAGCAATTTTAGCTGCATATATTCGAACAAACATATTAGAGTACTCGTAATCTTTTTAAAGGTTGATGTACAGATCAGTATATAAAAACAACAATAACACATAATCTATTCTGGCTATTGAAATAAAACATGCCAATGTTTAGAATTATTTTATGTTAACATTTTGGAAGGCTGTAGTAAATTAGTTGCTAAAAAGGAACGATTATGAACTATGTTCATATAGTATAGATTAATGCGACTATCTATATGTCCATTATTTTATCACCGATTACTCGATAACTCATTAACTCATTAAAACAATGGGAATTAGCACCTATTGAATATGGACTGATCATAGTAATCTTTATTATTATATTTACTATGCAGAGTTCTGCTAGCATTGATTTTAATTTGATGCTTACGGTATAAATATTTTAGATAAAAGTTATCCAGATTCTATATCAGGCATCAAAGCTAGGTAGAAAAGAGGGTTATGGTAAACTACGCAAAATATAAGATGTGAAAACGTGATGTAACTGCCGATGATTGGGACAGTGTGTGTGTGTGTATAAACTTTCTTAATTCGTATAATTGTATAGAACAGTAACGGAAAACATTAAAACGCTTAAAACACAAGTTGCAATGATCAGAAAGTGGCACCACGAGGGTATCTTTATCCCGTAGCAGGGTATGTACGGAGGGCTTGTAATTTAAACGAGGCACGTGTCCAGCACGAGACAACCCGTGGCAGTTATAGCCTCCAATAGCATATGGCCTGCCTGACGCTGCTATAATCCTAATAAAAACAGGAATATGGAGAATTTGTTGTCAAGTCCAATGTCCATATTATGCTAAACAAGTTTTTTTCAATCAATCCATATAGCATTTAAAAAAGAAAATAAATAGAATAACGCAGACGAGAAATTATCTCCAGGAGACAAAAGGATCATTTTTTGTTTCATTAACTTGTTTGTTTGCTTGTATGTGTTTGTATGTGTTTGTGTATGACATACGACAATAAACGTAACATTGTGAAACTCGGCCGAGTGTCTCAGTTTTTGAAGGCAGTTGTTTGGATTAAGCATGCTCGTGTTGTTTTTCGCTTGCTGTTCTGAGGATTTAGTTCCATCGTTACATTAGAATCTAATCTAATCCATTTTTTTTTTGTAAATTGTGTTACCTTAATCGCTTTTTTGTTGTGATGCCAACAATGACTCTAATCATTCTAAAAATGGAAGGATCTAGAAATAATATTTTTAGATTCGTATCTAATTGTGAACCAAAATTATGGGCTTTGTTGAATTGGACTTTCTCAAAGTCAACATATAGACATGCATGATGATGTGCATAGGTTAAATATCTTGATTGGCTATTGAAATAAAACCTGCTAATGTGTAGAATTATTATGTGCTAACTTTTGGAAGGCTGGAGTAAGTTAGTTGCAAAAGTAAAGATTATGAACTATGTTCATATAGTATAGATTAATGAGACTATCTATCTATCAATTATTGTATCACCACTCTTTCTTTTTATCTATCTATCTATCGATATATTTATCTATCTATCACCAAATCTATCTATCTATTTATTTATATATATAAATCTCTTATATATCTATCTATTTATCTATCTATCGGAATTAATCTATAGATATATTTATCTATCTATCTATCTAACTATTTATCTATCTATCTATTTATCTATCTGTCCCATTAATCTATCGATATATTTATCTGTCCATCTATCTATCTACCTATCTATCTATCTATCTATCTTTCTATCTATCTATCTATCTATCTATCTATGACCTATGTATCGATCTATCTCTCTATTTTTTTTTATCTATCGCAATTAATCTATCGATATATTTATCTGTCAATCTATCTATATGTTAATCTATCTACAATTCTTTTTATTTATCTATTTCTCTTTGTATCTATCTATCTATTTATCTATAACCAATCTATTTATCGTTCTATTTATCTTTATATAATCCATTTATTATTTATATCCATCTGTATATCATCGCTCTATCTATCTATCATCTGTCTATCTATCTACCTATCTATCTACTTAATTCTACTTATCTATCATCTTTCCATTTTTTATCTATCTAATAGTCTATCTATCATAAACTTATTTATCTATCCAGATATCTTTCCTTTACCGGTATTTATTTATCTATCATCTATCTAATTATTCATCTATATTACATACTATAAATATGTTATAAAGTTGTATTACCGCTGAGTTGTATATAGATCAGTGTGTGTTTCTATACAAGGTGCCTATTAAAATTATCTGACCGCCTGAATTTTATCTCCATTCTCCGGCCACAAAAAAACATATTATATACACCTTTTCAAACTCCAACTTACTTTTTTAGTTTATTGAAAGAAGACTTTGGTGAAATTATAATATATTGCCAGGACAATAGTTCTTATATATCAAGATAAATTCAAATTGTATTAGAATTCTGAATTTTAGGACAGACATAAATGAAATGAATAACTGCCGAAGTTTTCTTTACAAAACACAAATAACACATTAACACATTATAAAAATAATTTAAATTAAAGTTAAAAAAAAATGTCTTTAGGAAAGGGTTAATATTTAATATCATAAAAATATCAACATAAAAACAACATCATCCCCCATATAATGTATACTGTTTATTCTGATTTAAACATTTGTTCAGCACTGATATTACGTCATGTTGTCATTGTCCGTTTATCAAACAGACTTAGACACGCACAATGTGAATAAGTTGAAATAAATTGATGTAATTAACAATGAAGTTAAACTTTTTTAAAAAAAGGAGAAACGTTTATTTAAGAAAAACTGTAATGAATGTAATTTTGTGTTACAAGAGAAAAACCTCATTAAAAGCAATGTATGATATATTCGATTTTGATGTCTGCACTCATTTGATAATCGAATACTTTATATAGTAATACATAACGATAAATTAATAAAGGGTGGATATTCTGTGATTGAATGATATATCATAGTTGTCGAATATTTCAAAATGGGCTTAATTATACTTCATAATTACCTGATGATGATGATGACTTAATTATACCTAATAATGGCGTGATATTTTGTAATTGGCTTAATTATACTTCATAATGACCTGCTATTTCGTAATTGGCTTAATTATACTTCATAACAACATCATATTCATTATGGGCTTAGTTATACTTCATAATGACCTGAAATTTCGTAATGTTATTAATTATACTTCATAATGACCTGATATTTTGCAATGGGCTTAATTATACTTCATAATGACCTGATATTTTGCAATGGGCTTAATTATACTTCATAATGACCTGATATTTTGCAATGGGCTTAATTATACTGCATAATGACCTGATATTTCGTAATGGGCTTAATTATACTTCATAATGACCTGATATTTCGTAATGGGCTTATTTATACTTCATAACGACCTGATAATTCGTAATGGGCTTAATTATACTTCATAATATCCTGATATTTCATAATGGGCTTAATTATACTTCATAATGACCTGATATTTCAAAACGCGCGGACAGGGCCCTGGCGTCCTTTGATTCAGAAAGGCAGATGCATCAACTGCATCACGCGGGACCGTAAAGAGAGCGGCTTATAAGCAGCGAACTCTAACTACAATTTTAAGATTTCAGATGCGGAACTTCAAAGACTTGCATCATCATATGGTTAAAATCTACCGCAAGGTCCTTCGGGTGGGCATTTTAAACTAGTATATCAAAGTGGGTGGATATTTCATAATAAACTGATACTATATTTAAATGGTTGGGCATTACACAACGCTATAATTTAACTTGGAAACGTGACTGTTTGTTCTTGTTTTCTGTCAAGATTTGTAACCAAAAATCAGAAAGGAATATTTATCTACATTCTTTTAAAATGTATAGATCTATGCATACACGTATTTTACGTTTTTAACTGAACTAACATTATAGTTAGTAGAGAAAACTTGAATAAAAAAACATTATCTTATTAATTAAACCTTTTCCAAACCTTTAATTTCAATTCCTATCCTTCTAGGTACATATGGCTACAGGGGAATGGATGAGTTCAAGTATGTCGCTAAAGAGAAAGGCGTCTGCATCGCTGAAGATCTGAGTGTCAAGAATACTGCCTCCAACGAAGACTACGATAAAGTTCTGGACAACCTGATGAGGGCGCCCAATGCCACAGTGGTGGTGTGTTTCTGTGAAGGCAAGACGGTGAAGAATCTCCTGAAGGCAACCAGACGGAAGAATATTGAAGGCCGCTTTCTGTTTATAGGCAGGTAAGTCAAGCACAAGTATTTAACTGACGTCTCAGAAATCATTTAGATTGGAGAATGATCATATAGATATTACGCTTGTAAAATAAAACTAGTTTTGACTTAGTAAACCTTTCTTTTTTGTTGCTTACATTGGCGCGCAGACTAGCGTGTAGATCTTTTAAATGGTCTCTAATTACATTTCATTTAACGTCAAGATTATTTTCTATCCTCTACTGGGTATGCATGGATTCGCACCAAGATGGCGGTGATGTTATGACCTCAATGTTACGTCCTTGAGATTTTTATTGAAAATACGTACTTATTTAAAGTTTGAAACTTATTAGGAAGTATTTTTTGTGATTTTAATTATTATTAATTTTTTTTTTAAAATAACGAAACAGTTAACAGACTAAAACTAGCTAATAAAACTTTGAAAAACGGCTGGAGCCGCGGGTATATACAAACCCAAACACTTGAAAACATGGAGGGCAGAGAGACAAAACGAAAAAGAGGTGAAGATTCGAACAACTATGAAAATACACAAATATGGCCAAGATTTATTACAATTTCATCTAAAGAAACAGAAAAACCACTAACTAAATTATCACCCTTTGTGATAGAAAAAGCCATAACTGGGATGGCAGGACCACCTAAATCTGTAAAGAAATTACGATCTGGACAGATTCTGGTGGAATGCGAAAAAAAAGCGCACTCAACCAATTTATTAAGAACAACTAGTATGGCAGGAATAGCCATAGAAACAAAAGCCCATGCCTTCCTAAACAGCTCAAAGGGAGTTATAAAATCAAAAGAATTGGAGTGCTGTAGTGAAGGTGAATTAACACAAGAACTAAAAAATCAAGGAGTTATCTCAGCTTATAGAATAAAAATAAATAGAGATAAAAAAGAAATTGCAACACAATAATTTTAAGTTTTAATAAACCAACTCCTCCAAAGAAATTAGAGCAGGTTTCTTAAACATCAAAATTGAAGACTACATACCAAACCCTATGAGATGTTTTAACTGTCAAAAATTAGGTCACTTGAAAAAACACTGCAAAAGAAATGCTGTCTGCCCACGTTGTGGAAATGAAGGACACAGCTTGGAAACATGCAGTGCAGAAATGAAATGTGTAAATTGTGAAGGAAAACATCTATCATTCTCAAAAACGTGTCCAAGATGGATTGAAGAAAAGGATATACAAAAATTAAAAACTAAAAAAAAAGATAACTTATCACGATGCAAAGAAATTTATTCTAACACAAAAATCTTTAATAAGTGAAAAGAATTATGCTGGAGTTCTTAAAATAGACATAAAGAAAGTCAAACACGCTGAAACCCAGACACCCACTTTACCAGAATTGTACTACAAAGAACAAGATAGAACATTCAAAAAATGGGAAATAAATTAAATAATATGCACTAAGGAAAACTCAACACAATCAAATATAGAAGAAATGCTTCCAGGAAAAGTTAACCCAGAGAACATATCAAATAAGAATTATAAGAAAAAAAACATGAAAGAAATAAATCAGGGTAATGACTTAAAATCTAAAGGAAATAAAACTATGGACATTTGGGGACAAGCATGTGAAAAGGATGATTCAATAACTGATTTAAAAATACAAAAAGAAACAATGTCTCAACCTTTAAATTCAGAAGCTAGGACACAACATGAAACGGATAGTAGTACACGGGAGAACGACATGGAAATTATAGAAGAAAATGAAATAGAAAATGACACAATTTCAAAAAACAGTAATCGGAAAACAAACAAGTCTCCACATCAAGCTCAATCTAATATTATAATAAAAACCCTTCAGAAACCAAATAAAAAAAATAAGGAAAGAAAGAAATTAATATTACAAATATACACTCTTGGATATGAATTCAGAATATAAGAATATTTTACAATGGAACTGTAGAGGACTAAAATACAATATTCCAGAACTACAACTTATTATAACCGAGACAAATCCTGTAGTAATTTGTCTACAGGAAATACAACTAAACACATAATCATTTGAATTGCGTGGCTACACCGCTTATCACCAAATTCATTCTAAAAAAATTGCATGCGGAGGTACTTCCATATTTATAGCATCCAATATTTTACATAGGAGGATCAAAATAAATACCTGCATTCAAGCTGTGGCAGTAAGATTTACATTAATAAAACCATTAACCATATGCTCAATTTATATTCCACCAGATCATACAATACTATATTCTCAACTAGATGATCTAATTAAACAACTCCCACCTCCAATTATACTTATGGGAGACTTTAATGCCCATAACCCTATATGGGGAAGTCATAATACAAACCAAAGAGGAAAATTAATTGAAAGATTACTAGAGGAAAGAAATATATGCATTTTTAATGATGTAACTCCGACTTTTTATAGTTCTACGTATTTATCTCCATCTTATCTCGATTTAACAATGGCAGATTCAACTCTATTTACGGACTTTACCTGGAGTGTTTTAGAAAATAATTATGGTTCAGATCATCAGCCTATCCTACTTACTACCAACTCCAAAATACCAACTCAACAACCATTAACTTGGAACTTTAAAAGAGCAGATTGGAATACATTCAAATTAGAATGCGACAGAATACTCTGTCAAATAAATATACATTCTAATGCTCAAGAACAGTATTCAACATTTTTAAAATCATTATATCAAATTTGTGAACGAACTATACCGAAAACAACATCTAAAATTAAAAAAAATAAACCATGGTTCACAAACATTTGTAAAGATAGTATTAAAACTAGAAATAAACAGCTTAGAATTTTCAAGACCAACCCATCTCCAGAAAACTTGAAAGCCTTTAAAATTGAACGGACAAAAACCCGACAAGTAATCAGAGAACAGAAACGGCTTACATGGCAAAATTATATTAACTAAATAAATTCAAACACACCCATAACTAATAATTGGAAAATGATTCGAAAAATTAAAGGAAATACAAAAAAAAATCAAATTAAACAAATCAAACTGGCTGATGGCACTTATGCAGAAACTACACAAGATATTGCAAATGAAATATGAAAGACCTTTTCAAAAAATTCATCGTCTGAAAATAATACAGACTCCTTTAAAAAAAATAAAAAAAGAATTAGAAAAAGAAGCTATACATTTTGAAACAAATATATTTGAATACTACAACTCCCCAATATCAATAAACGAGCTTACGCACTGTATTAAAGAAACCAAAAATACTGCACCAGGCCCAGATACAATTCATAATGAGATTATAAGACAGCTACCAACGTTAACACTGAAAACTCTATTAAAAATTGTTAATGATCTTTGGCAACAAAATAAATTTCTTACGGAATGGAGCAAAGCAATTACCATCCCAATACCTAAAGAGAAAAAAGATCACACAGATCCAATAAATTACAGACCAATAGCCCTCACAAATTGTTTCTGTAAAATTATGGAAAAAATTGTAAAAAAACGCTTAATATATTTTCTGGAAAGTAATAACTTAATATCAAAGACTCAATGTGGATTTAGAATAAATCATTCAACAACAGATCATCTCATTAGATTAGAAACATTTATTAGAGAAGCTTTTGTTAGGAAAGAACATGTGATAGCTGTTTTTTTCGATTTAGAAAAGGCGTTTGACACTACATGGAAATATGGAATTTTGAAAGATCTATATTCCTTAGGTTTAAGAGGAAATTTCCCCAAATTTATATCAAACTTTCTAAGCAACCGAACATTCCAAGTAAATAATAATATTGGAGATTATTTATCAGATACATTTATTCAAGAAGAAGGTGTCCCTCAAGGAAGCGTATTGTCGCCTACACTATTTAATATAAAAATAAACAATATCACTGAATGCTTATTACGGAATACAAAATGTTCTCTATACGTCGATGACTTTGTGATCTATTATAGAGCTAATTGTATGATAGAAATACAGAATCATCTACAACTTCAAATCAATAAAATTCAAGAATGGACCAAAAAGAATGGATTTAAATTTTCTGCTCAAAAAACAAAAGTAATGCATTTCTGTCAGATGCACAAAAAACACCCCGAGCCTGAACTAAACCTTTATAAAAAACAGACTCCTGTAACTACTAACGTCAAATTTCTCGGAGTAACATTTGATAGTAAATTAAATTTCCTGCTACATATAAAGGAATTAAAATCCAAATGTCAAAAATCCACAAATCTACTGAAAACTTTAGCAAATACAGATTGGGGAGGAGAGAAAAAAAGTCTACTGAAAATATATAGATCACACATTCGATCAAAATTAGATTATGGATGTTTAGTATACGGATCAGCAAGAACATCATATCTAAAAATGCTTGATCCTGTACAAAATCAATGTCTACGTCTATGTCTAGGAGCATTTAGATCTACTCCATGTAACAGTTTGCAAATAGAAGCAAATGAACTACAAAATAGAAGACTCAAGCTATCGTTACAATATGCACTAAAACTGAAATCCTTACCGAATAATCCAGCGTATTTATGTGTTTTTCACCTACAAGAAAAAAACAGCTTTACTGAAAACTCAAAATATATACCAACTTTTGGACTTAAAATTGAAAAAGAAATGATCGAAACTAAAATTGAATTTAGATTTATAAAAAGATATTATATACCAAAAACTCCACCATGGCTTTTTGAAATCCAGACTATAAACTTAGAATTAAACCATAGAAAGAAAAAGGATCCTTGCATGGATATGTTTCAAGAAGTGATACAAAAATACCCAAATTATGTACAAATATACACAGATGGATCGAAAAATGATACAGCGACATCTTCGGTTGCTCTTACCTCAAATAAAAGTAAAAAAATAAAATATATTTCCAATATGTCAATAAATACTGCAGAGGCTTTAGCAATTAGTCTAGCATTAGACATTGCAGAAGAATCAGAAAACCAAGACTTCGTAATTATATCCGATTCGTTATCTTGTCTTACTGCTTTGAGAAACTGTAATACCAGGAATATATCGGCATTGGACATTCTGACAAAATATCAATCGATATATGAAAGGGGCAAACGTGTCGTTTTCTTTTGGGTTCCTGGTCATGCAGGGATAGAGGGAAATGAAAAAGCTGACAGAGAGGCAAAAGACGCTCTATTGTTATCAGAGACTATTATCCCAATACCATATCGAGACTTGAAACCATTTGATAATTAGACACATAAGACAAAAATGGACTAACTTCTTGAGAATCGAATGCAATAAACTGCAATATTTGGAAAACTCAAAAACCTGGCATGATACGGGCCAACTTGTTCGAAAAGACGCAGTTATTCTCTGCAGACTACATACAGGACATACACAACTAACACATTCGTTTCTCTTAAAACTAGAAACGGCTCCAATGTGTGCTTTCTGCAATGTCAACTTAACAGTGTCACACATTTTGTTGGAGTGTAATACATTTAATGAAATTCGACGTACGTTCTTTTGCTGTAGAACTCTTCATGATCTTTTCACCAAAATTAAACCAAAGCATATAATAAACTATATTAAAGACATACAACTGTACAACAGAATGTAAAGATATAAGAACAATAAAAAGGATACAAGAGTAACATGACAACAATATTATCAAAAGGCCCTATATAACCATCGATGTTGATGGGCCGGAAATTCAACAATTCAATTCAATTCCTGTACTGAATGTAGGTTCTAAGTGAACCCAACAATGTTTGATGCGAAATGTTACAAACCAGTCAGAACAAAATGCAGGATACAGTAAGCGGCGACGTCAATTAGTGAAAACCAACCCAAAGACCAGATCTCGTATTTTATAAAGTCCGTTTGGAAAACGCAATAAAAAGAGCCGAGCATTGTTCGTGTCACTTAATCCCCTCGTATACTAAGCCCTTAAAATAAGAAAAGAGCCCGAAGCACTTGACACACAATCCACTCGTAATTAAGGACCAATGTAACTAACGAACAGGCGCCGCTTGTGCTATAGATAAACTAAAAGTACTTGAACGAAGATGTACTACTTGTTATGTTTACTAATGTTGTTCTTCTGTTACTTATCCTCTCCAGTGATGGCTGGGGAAACAGACCGGATGTGATCCAAGACGTAGAGTCTGCTGCCGTAGGGGGCATCTCCTTCATGTTTTACTCCCCGCCCCTGATTGACTTCGACCCCCACTACGCCAGTCTGACTGCAAACAATCCGAAGAATCCTTGGTTTACTGAATTCTGGGAGTACAGATTCAACTGTTCATTGGATAGGTTCGACCGTCGAAATTTTCCAAAACTCTGCACAGGTATACAGTTTTTCATACTGTGACTAATTGCTCATTTTTATGATGTATTTATTTTTATCGCCACTATTATAGTATAGATATGTATAAATGCAAATGTCAAAATAATAACCACAAATGTAACATTTAAGTAATATAAGAATGAAAAGAAATTGAAATTGCACACAATTTAAAAATAACAGTTTATAATCATCTAAAGGGGACATCATCCATCTTTCCATCCCCGACCTCTTCACAGTCACACATTAGGTTTTATGAAGCCGGCTGGTCCAGCGGTTAGTTCACCGGACTGTCAACCAAAAACCAACTGACAGGTCGCGGGTTTTAGCCCTGCCACCGACGGATCCCTGTCGACCTGCAGGAGTTTTGGGCCTAGTGGACGTAATAATCTCCTATCTAGAAGGAACGTCTGTAAACTTATAAGAATGGATTAACAATTTTTACATCAAGCAAAGCGGAGAAAACAGTGGAACTGCTACCTGACTTGCTCCATAGAGTCTAGTGAGAAACGTTTAAACAAAATAACTATATTTGGACAGCGGTTATAGATTCATTGTCTTACTGTCACTTACATGATACAAGATTTGATAAATGCATTTTTTTTCCATTAAATTATAGATATAATAATAATTGTAAGGCAAAAAATATATTTGAAGACAAAATTACATAATTGCTAACTTTAAATTATCGCGTGGAATGTTCTCGCGTGACTCAAACAGGTTATTAGATCTTTCCATATTTAAATAGCGCACCCTCTCCACAGCACAAAAAAAAAATAATAAATAAATTAAATGGCATAATGAAACTAACAATAAAAAAATATTCCTATTATGCAGCAACGCTTTGTCAAACATGCAAAGGAAAATTAACAGCTTTTGAGCATGGTTATATTCGTAAATGGCAAAGAAGTCTGCAAGATAATATATTATGTCAAAACGAACATTCATTAAATTGCAATTTTAACTTAGAAAGATATACAGAAATTATAACCAAGCTATATTTATCAAGTCAAAACTAAATTTATCTGAAAATCTAGTTACCAAAGAAAAGAGGAAATGTAACATTATAAACCCAGAGAAGCCAATGTACAATGTTGAATGTCCAGCCACCTACCAGAAATTTTCAATCATATGAAGTAGTTCCCGTTGTTTTTTAAAATGAAAAAGTCTAAACTTTCTAGACATAAGCTAAGCACTATTTTTTATTGCGCCACATCTAGGCCCACTCGAGCCCTATGTACGGCTATATTTCCCACAGGAGTCTGAGACCGGAGACTTTGATTTCGATACTCCCCCTCCCCCTCCACCCCCACTCCACCGTCCGAATGCATCTGGTGACAAGAGTAGTTTACCCCTGAATCTGAAATGTTTGTAATTGTATAAACAGCCCGTTTCTAAAACCGAAGACGATAGTGCTTTGTGTTGGCTACATGATCATACACACAGTACATCACAGCCATGTAGGCTCAACTCCATCCTATATCGGGGGATAGAAAAGTCTGTATGTAGAACTTTACTTTTAATTTTTAAAAGAGTTGGCCCAACATAGAGATGGGAATCGAACCGAACCCGAACCGAACACACCGAACTCGAACTGTGGTTTCTAGCGAACCGAACCGAACCCGAACTCTGCCGGTGACCGAACCGAACCGAACCCGAACTTTAAAGTGACGGACTCCGAACCGAACCGAACGAACTTATATAAAAGTAACAGAAACAAATATATTTAAATCTTGTCACTAGCAAGCATTCACCAGTAATGATAACATTTGTATTGATAGTAATAAAAAAAAATAATTATTTTTTTTATAACCATCCCTTCCCCAACACATTTTGATACATCGGCTTTCAGGCACATAGAAATGCGCGGCGAAAAAGAAAAACAAAACATTGCTTAAACAAACATCGACCGACCGTCAACGTAAGTGACCTAGATAAATGTATCACAAAAGCATGATTGCTCTTCCCGCCTCTGTGACGTCATACTGCTTTTATCTTCTCTCCTGTCTTCACCCCGCTTCCTAGCTGCCTTTACCCCACCAAAAAAAATTAGCGTGTTTATTCTAATAACAATCAGTGATAACACGCCTTGACTTGTTTCCCAAGAGCTTGTTTTTGTTCATTCCAAAATTAGGATATTGGCTTTTATTTTTGAGAACCTAGGCATTTTAACTTTGTTTTTTGTTTTTAAAGAAAAAATTAATATGTTTGTATGTATATTATTGGCCAAATGTATTTTGCGAAGCGAAAAGAAGCCTAAAAGTATGTCAACTTCATTACTACAGCAGCGGCGCTGTGGCTAAAATTGAGTGAATGAGTTACGTTGCAACTAGAGATGGGGGGATGAAGAGGTGTATATTTAACCTCACATTGGAAAACAAGATAAATTGACTAGACATCATGGTAAACACTCCAGCCGCTTATTTTGAGTGAAAACAAAAATCCAGACTATATGGCATAGATGATAAACTGGCAGTGTGTTAGACAAAGAACATTACGGGGTGGGGGAGGGACAAACTGTGTAATGTAGAGGAGGTAAGGGCAAGTGATAGCACATTTAATGGTATAAAGGGAGAGGAAGATAACATTTTTAAGGGAAAATCTTGCACGTTTTGGGTAGGAGGGGGACAATAAAATAGCAGGCTTTTTTTGCCTGTGTGCACAGGCTCACCCTAAACAATTTAAATACTAATATTTCTTTTAAGTATGAAAATTGAAACGCAAACAATTGATAATAATATTACATTTTTAACATTTTTTTTTAATCCTTCTTTTTGACAAAAAAAAGAAAGAAAAAAGGGTAGGGGGGGGGGGGGTAAACAATAGGTCACAGATACTATTTTGTTATAATTTAACATTTCAGCTTACTTTTTAAGAGCTCAACTTGTCTTTTATTACCCTTTAGAGCGTTATCACTGATAACAATGAGCATTTTCAAAAAAAATATTTGTTTCTGTAATGGCGAAAAATTGTTAAATTCCTATCACGTCGCTTACACCAAAAATACGTCGTTTACACCAGAAATACATTGCTTACACAAGAAATACGTATACTAATTGTAAGGTGTTTTTTTCGGTTTCGGCCGAAAGTGTTGTTAAACTTTTGGTTTAGGTTATGGTTTCAGTCAAAAGTTAATTTAGAACTTTCGGTATGGTTGCGTTTTCGGCCGAAACCAAATATTTGGTTTCGGTCGGCCTCTAAATTGTATTTCATATAACAGAAGACCCAGAAATAACACTTAGGCCTATTGTTGTTTTTATTTGCATCAACCTATGTATAATTAATTGTGAGTTTTCAACATGCAGCAGAAGACAAACATTATTTTAAATCAGTAGAAAATTATGTTTTAGGCTACTATTTTAAGATTTTTTATTTATAAAAAAACAGTTTAATTAAAACGCTAATTTAACATTGTAAGAGTTCAGTTGTTGTCGAACCGAACGGAACCCGAACTTAAATTATTACCAAACCGAACCGAACCCGAACTTTGTTTTTTACTAATCCGATCGAACCGAACCGAACCCGAACTTAGGGTCCTACCGAACCGAACCGAACCCGAACTTATGGTCTCACCGAACCGAACCGAACCCGAACTGCTAAATGATTCCCTTTGCATGTCATTGCCACATTAACTTGTAGAACCCCGTAATGTCAGTTAAGTTCTGTAAAAGAAACTTTACTTGCTTTCCGTTTTTCGGTACCAACCTAGTCAAATTGTTAAAAAAGAAAAGATCGATAAAGCCAGGTCTGTTTGGGGCTGGGAGGGGGGGGGGAGACACGCAACAATAGCCAATTCCCCCAACAGTCCGCCAAGTTTCTTTACTGCTACTGACCAATACTTAAAGGTTTTGGTTTGGGGGTTAGGTCATACAAAGATTATTTCCCTGGACAGTATTCTCTTTCATGACCCGCCATGACTTACGTTACCCTCCCTAATGTTTATCTTCGATTTATTTCTCTGTTTCCCCTTTCCACCGAGCCCGGCAATCATCCAGTGACATCCCCTTACCAAATACTACCGCCGATTATCTCCCCCTGATAGCGCTTTTTTATTAGAAGAAAAAGTGGCATTATCTCCCCTTAACTCCTTTACGCATTATGTAAAAATGCATTCGTTCCAAATGAACGTACTTTTTTTTTGGGGGGGGGGGGGCAGGGAGGGCTAGAAAGCGCCTTCGTCTTCTATCAGCACTTTTTTATTAAAAAATATCTCAACGAATGGGGTGTGCATAGTTAGACAGAATGATAGATAGAATATAAATAGATAGAAAAATGAAAGACAAAGTAGACTCCAGGGATAGGCCAGGATGGGATCAAGGAGAGCCCCATTCATGTTTTTCATATAATAAATAAAATTTGCAACACTAGATGGTATTAAATATAACAAAAAACATATTATTATCATTATATTAAGGTGGCTACATATTAAACGCACGTTATAAGTGTTATGTTAAGCACACCTGTATAGTAGTATAATTTAGAGGAAAAAAAACACACAATAATTATTCTCCCACCTCTGGTTTAGCTTGAGCTTAAGATACACAGCTATCCCCTCTCCAACATATCGATGCGCAACTGTTATAAACGACTTAGTAATATAAACTATTTTTATAGAAAATGTATCTGAAGATAGCAAGGTAGTGTAAAAAGTCGATTTACTGTAAAATTGGTTTTGTTGACTAAGCACCACTTGTTAATTAAGAGAGAGAGATAGATTGATATATAGCTATAGGGTTAAATACAATATAAAATAAATAGACGGAGAGATGCATACCATATATGTATGTATAAAGACAGAGAGAGAGAGACAGAGAAAGAGCTAACTAGATTTTGATTGTTTTTTTTTTTTTTGGGGGGGGGGGCAGATAGATAGATAAATAGATAGATAGATAAATAAATAGATAGATAGATAGATAGATAGATAAATAGAAAGAAAAAGGGATGTGTTGAGATCTTACAAAATATCATCTTTAATAAATGAGAGATAATATTAAAGATAAAAAGTCACACAAGATGAATAAAAATAAAGTTTTAAAGAAACAGTTCAATATCCTTCAATAAACTTCAAACTTTCAGAGCATAAAAAAGCCCGTTCAGGAACAACATTGTTTATATAAAGCAAATAAAAAAAAAAAAACAACACAAATCATAATTTAATTAAGTTCTCTTTGTTCTTGATTACTGTAGCCGATAAATTCATCGACCAAATCAGCTTAGCAACTTGAAACAAAAAGCAAAGCAAAGCTTGATTCCATAAACCCGGATTGATTTTTTTTGTTGTTGTCCATTAATGTATGAGATGTATTTCAATGCTGAGTAAACTAGATATTCCCTGATGCAGGTTCTATAATTTCCTTTTCGGATATAATTGAAGTCTCGGGTGTAAAGAAGTTGGGGGATTTTCCGATAAATAACATTCTCTCGAAATTGGATTTTCCCGATATCTAATAATCCACGACGATAATCCTTATTCTTATTTGATTATTTTTTCTTTTGTCTGGAATTGTGGGGACGCTTGGATTTGAGACTTTCACATTTGGCTTTATAATGGCACACAATGAAAGGATGAGGTTTGATATACAATGTGTAGAAGTGATAAAAAAAAATGAGATTATTAATTTAATTTTCATTGTACAAATTCCTCATGTGTATTACGCTTGTGGCTTTTTGCCATTTCTTGTATATTTCCATTGCCCTTTTCTGTATTTCTATTGGGGTCTCTCTATTTGTTGTGAAAATTTAGTTTTTAGAACGTACGGCTATGGAAGCAGGGTTTGTAAGTTTCTTAGGCCAAACTTGTGATAGGGGATTGTTTGACCAGCAAGATGCCGAGCCGCCTTTACTTTTTTGGCCCGAATAAGTTTTCGAGAGTGGCCTATTATAAGAGAAATTTACTATACAGTTAACTAAAAGTCAGTAGAGATAGTTAGCTATAGAAACTATATTCTGTTAGCTAGAAGTATATAGAGATTTTTAGCTACTGACAACTATACGCTTATACAGTTAGCTAGAAGTATTTTTAATATAGACATAGTTAGAAACAGACAGCTAAATACAGTTAGCTAGAAGTATATAGAGATAGTTAGTTACAGGCAGCTATGTGCAGTAAGCTAAAAGTAATATTAGATAGTTAGCTACAGGCAGCTATATACAGTTAGCTCAAAGTAAGTACCGTAGAGATATTCAGCAACTGACATCTTTATATATTGAGCTAAATGTCAATAGAAATAGTTTGCTACAGAAGCTATACACAGTTAGCTAAAGGGCACTAAACATAGTTAGCTACTTGCAGCTACAGACAATTATATACACAGCTACATCGTCATACAGATATGTTTGTTAAAGAACTTCTCTCGCAGCAGCTCAGACAGAAGAGAAATAGGTCCACCATAACTTCTATATCAAAAAATCAAAACCCCTAAGTGCACAAATATGAGAGTGCTGAGTTAAACATGAAAAAAAACACACATACACACAACCCACGGAACATCTTAAAACGAAATGTTAAACATAAATTAATTGTTTTTTGCGTGTAGTCGAGTTAAAAATGTGAACGTATTCAAACTAAGACTATTTACCGGGTCTATAAAATATGCCATGGGGAAACGGCAGCACGTTTGGCTGGCGAACTGAATGTCATGGGTTCGAATCCCGGAAAAGGCTAGTATTTTTTTTCCCCGGGACTAGATGGTGTCCCTGGTTCTACCCAGGTCTGCTGGGTATCTGCCATTAGTTGGGGTAAAGTTAAGGCGGCTGGGCGTTGTGCTGGCCACACATCCTCTTGTATGCCGAGGCCACAGAAACATGTGAACGCTGCTTCATTGGCCCTATGATCAATTCTGTAAGAAGGGTACTTTACTAAATAATATGCCTAGACTAGGGACAGTTTATTTCATTTACGACAATTGTTTCTTTTACGCTTGTTGTGTTCCTTACGGCGGTGGTTTAGTTAACGACGGTGAGCGTGTTACGACGGTTATACTTTTTTTTACGACAGTGTATCCTCTTCGACAGTGCAGTTATTCTAATGTCACAAATACAGTAATCCTAACTAATGACCTCGCTTCATAGTTTCCCATATTGTAATTTTATTTTAAAAAGGTAACGAGAGTTTGGCCGGCACGAAGCAGGACTCCAAACTGGGCTTCGTTGCCAACGCCGTGATGACCATGGCCCACGCACTGGACAGCATGCACCACGACCTGTGCCCCGGCTACAGCGGACTGTGCCCAGCCATGGAGCCGTTCAACGGGAGTCTGTACTGGAGGTATCTGCTGAACGTTAGCTTCCTCAGCTATAACAATGAACTGGTTCGATTCGACAAAAAGGGAGACCCACCTGGAAGGTGAGTGTTCAAAACTGTTATGGCCCTCTTTATGATGACTATTATTACGACTCGTTAAATCGGATTCAATGAACATAGTTGTATCTTTATTAGAAGTCTCTAGATTCTGCTAATCTGTAGCCCAAGCTAGGGGTTCCTTGACTGACAGGTCTATGCAGTAATGTAGTTATATTCGTGATAATTATCTTCAACACATTTCTCAACAATGATAGATCAAACAACTCCAGTTGTTGAATAAACAATTTTATTTAAATTGTAGACTCAATATAAACGATCAATAAACTTTATCAACTGATGGCAACATAAGTTTCAATAAAATGACATTATATGTACAAGTATTACTATAGCGACTTCACTCTACAAACGTTTAAACTGAACTAACTTTAAGGAGGTCGGGACTTTCCAAAGAAAACTATCATCGAAGATTCTACAGGGTCTTAATACGCATTTTAACCTCTTTCTCTATAATTACTACGATCCAGAATTATCCTCCAATTTCCACGGGATTTGAACGAATTATTTTATTTAAACTGCCCTCAGGGCATAAAGGTCAAACCTTGGTCGCCTTGGACTCTGATACGCACATGTTAAGAGGTCAATGCCTTACTACGTCATTCATTTATGACCGAGATTCGTAACACGACCACCCTTAAAAGTTTTATAATTATTTCTTTCACATTTTAACTACTAAAAATGTTAATTTTAAGGAAAAATTATAAAAGAAAATATTCCGGGGAAAACAATACAGTTCAATTGGCTATCCCAATAATTCAATCGAACTGATAACAATAACATATAATATATGCAATATAAGTTCATCTTATCAAATGGCTTAAATACAGTCATTCAATCATTCAATTTTTAATTCAAAACAATGGACAATTAAATTGTTTATCTAAATCTTGTATACAAGAAAAATACATAGGGTTAAACATTATACAATCTAATAATTTCCATTCCATTATCATTCCACGTTAATAAAAACTCTCTCGTTCATTTAATTATAAACTTAGCTTTTACATTTGTAATCAAACAACAAAAGAAAAAATCACTTAATGTCTCTGCAGACACGACTTATATTTTTATAAGGAGAAAAAACCCAACGTTCTGATAGAACACATACTAGACCTAACTCAATTACAAAACAAAAAAAAATACTAGCCCTGACCTAATTTCACTTTACAACAAAAATTTTATTGCTCGTGTAGACAGTATTTTTTTTCAAGCCTTTAGGCTTTAGACAACACTAGACAACTGTCTGTGACGCGACCCAAAATGTAGGTCATTTCCGCACTCTCTCTCTCTATTCTTTTTTCACCCTCTCATTCTCAATTGATTCTAACAATATTGACATCGCTATGCAAATTTCTACCCTATCACCGCTTTAGGTCATAAATTGTTACGCTCTTAAAAAGTTATCTTGACTAAATGAGCATTATTTAACAACCATTATCTCAATATGACATTCATTTATGTTATTTTAAGGTAATTAAACATAGTCTGTTCCAGAATTAAAATAGTTTATAGACAATTTCATTAAAAATATTTCAATTTCTCATTTTACCATGACCTTTCGACGTCATTATTTTCTTTTTAAAAGAGTTCACATCGTAGCAGTTTTGAATTGACACATTCAGACAATCATGGATTTACTTAAAACAAATTGGTTAATTTACTTAATTAACTATCAATTAAAGCAAGTTATCATCTTCATACAATCTTATTACTTAACAGTAAGTACTTATTTTCTTTAGATTACATTAAAGACATTTCAAATACAATATTATTGACGTAGAAAAGATTAAAGCATAGGCTACTATTAAATTATTTTTTTTCAGACATAAATCAATTTAGCAATTTATGTACAAAACAAACTGCTGGTTTGACTGGTGTGGTAAAACATTCTATTTCCAATCTTTTCAGTGGGGTACATTGCTCTTTTCCATGTTCCACAAAGGTTTTATTCATTATTCATAGATTCTAGGTTCTCCTGTTCCTCACAGTGTTCAGGTCTACCCAATCTTTTGCTTGTCAGTACAATTCATTCAATCTATTTTAACTCATACAGAAAAAAATAGATTAGTTTTACAATCTTGACATGAAATCCTTAATTAATAATACATTAGTTGAACATTGGTGTGTCAACATTATAAATTCTCTACCATGACATTCTCAACCATTCTGGTTTACAATGTCAAGTCAGTGGCACATCCTAAATTTATACAAAACAAGGATAACAAAGTTTACATTAGTTTCTACTTTTGGTCTGCTTTTCAGGTAACATTCCTAAAAGTGAAAAAATCATATATAATACATTTCTTGGAATTCTTGTTAGTCATAGTTCTGCCTTGCTGCAACTATTTTTACCCTACATTATCATACATTCAATGATAATAGAACAAATGAATAATTTCACATAGAAGAAATTTGCATCTTGACTCAGTGCAATTATTTCAACAACAGTACATGCTAAAATAAATCCATAGTACAATCATAAAACATTTCTCAATACTTTAGTGATAGAAAAATTCTCTTTTCTCAAAATCATTTACATCTTTTTCAATCAAATTATCCTCTCTGCCAAATGTTTCAATTATCATTTCCAGAGATTCTCAAACATATCTTATAATCAGTCCACATTTATAATGTCCTCTGATATAGAAACCAATTCTGCGGATAAAACTGATCTTTTTCTCTTATAGCAATTATTTTAAATGCTCAACCTAACAAGTTTGTTTAGAAATATCACACTATAATGATATTTACTCTAACAATACTTTTACTCATTCCTTTTTCATCACAAGTAAGGGATTTAGTTTTAAAATAGTAAGTTTGGTAACTAACTATCAGTGAATTTGTCATTCAATTCATCCTGAACTCCAGGCATAAATTTTACAAATAAGAGTAACAATGTTAACAACATCAAGATTATTCCAATTGTTTTCAGAAGGTAAGGCTTTATCATTTTCAAATGATATGATATTTTTGCCTTTCTTTCATCACACAACAAATGCATCTGCATGTGAGCAGTGTACAATTTTTTTCTAACAAAAACAGTTATGTCAGACAAAAAATTTATGTACTTATCTAGGTACTTGATCAGCCCAAGGAGATCCAATTCGGTCTGCCATTCCTCTGGAAGTAGTTTGAGTGGTCCTCGGACAGTGGGTCCAAAGATTGGTCCATAGGCTCCTCGACTTTCCGGATAGGATTCAGTTGACATCTCCTGCTCCAGGCATAAGTTCTTTAGGACTGGATTGAAGAGTTCCGGGGCGAAGTTGGTCCTTCGATCTGTCGGTATGGATTGTGGTAACCCATAGCTTTTGATAGTTTCGGTCCAGCTCTCCGCACTCGTTTCTTCAGTGATGCTCCTCCAATCTTTATCTGTACCGGCAACTGCAGGTTTGCATTGTGATTTGTTTATGCTGTGGTCTATCTGTTCATAGACATCAGTAGTAGGATTTTCTTTCTCGTCGACAGCTTTCTCATGCAACTGTAGCAACTCTGGGTCTACTTTCTGCTCAGCAATCAATTCATTTTGTGATGACTTCTTTGATTGTTCATTTCCTTTCGGACAATCATCAATCATGGAGAAAATAGTAGTATCAAGTTCCACTTCTTCTTCCTCTTTCTTCTCTCGTGGGAGAATTTCTTCTTTCTTTTTCTTTTCTTGTGAGAGAATTTCTTCTTTCTTTTTCTGTGGTGTCATACCATTTATGACATCACCTACAGGATAAAGTTCTTTTCCTTTTCCTGTCTCCACCATAGGACTAGGGTCTGGATTTTCCTTCACAATCAGTTCAGGTCTCACCCTCCCTTTCGCCAAATCATTTGCTAGGATAACAGATATGCCCTCAACAGGAAGTTTTGATATTACTCCAACTGTCACATATCCTGTCACCAAGTCAGATGTGAGGTATATCCTATGTAGAGGTATTTCTTCTTTCCATTCAAAAACTCTCAATAGGACAGTCTGTCCTGTCAATGTATTCACATTCAATGGTAATAGATCTTTAAGCAGCAGTGTTAATGATGCTTCTGTGTCTCGTAATATGTTTACGGACTTCAGTGGTCCTTCCTTTTGTAAGGCCACACAATCTTCACTAATGAACGGTTGAAAACTGCACAGGGTCTCTGTGTCAATTTTATTCTTCCCTTGACCATGACTTTCGGGTGTTGTTTCATCTTTCGATGACTTCAGACTCTTGTTCGAGTCAAAAATACTTTGGTCTACTTTCTCGTCTCTGTGGACTTGGACAATTAATCCAATAGTAGCCATTCTGTATTTATAATCAGGATATTTATCCTCATTATCTTCAGTTGTAGATTTCTCTACCTTCTGACTTTTGCTCTCAGGCAAATCCACCCTCAGTGTTTCTGGTTTAGAATAATCTTTCTTCGAATTCAGTTCGTTTGTATTTTCGCTTTCTTGTACATTCTGTATTGGTTTATGGCTTGCACACATGACCACTTTGTTAGGTCTTTTGTCGCTTCGTATACTCCAACAGTCTTCAATGCTATGTCCTGTTCTTTTACAAAAAGTACATTGGACGTTTTTGTTGATAGGTTTTTTATTAACATCATTTTGTTTAACATCATTTTGTTTCACAAAATGCTCTTTTTCACGATGTTGTTGTGGTGTGTTTTCTGCTGGCCGTTGTGACCGATTAAAATTCTTTCCATCAGCTGTTCTATGACACAGTGTATACTGTTCAGCTAAATCAGCAGCCTTATGTGGGTCAGTGATGTCACGCTCGGATAAATACATTCTTATATCCGGCCTCACTTTGTTAATAAAATCCTCTAAAAGAATGATATCTTTCAATTCTTTTAATGGAGATATTTCTGGATTTTATCCACTGATCCATTAACTTTTCTTCTGCTCTAAGGAAGTCTAAGTGTGTTTGGTAAGGGGACATTGTGTACTGACGGAACCTTTTCCGATAACTTTCCGGTATTTGGTTATAGGCTTTAAGTACAGTGTCTTTAATGACTTCATAATCATTTAAATGCTCCTCTTTTAACAATAGAACACAATCTCTTGCCCTTCCCTGAGTAAAAGCTGTTCTTACTAATATTCCCCATTTATCTTCTGGGAACTTAAAATCTCTGCAAGAAATTTCAAAGGTCTGGAAGAAATTAGCTATTTCACTTTCTTTATCAATGTAGGTAGGGACTAGCTTTTTCCATCTGGCCATCTCTACATCATTATGAGATTCTTTTTTAGTAGCGCCTATCTTCGCCAGTTCTATTCTTTCTTGACTTTCTGTTTCTCTTTGACTTTTCTTATCTCTTTCCTGACTTTCTATTTCTAGACGTCTTTGTTCTCGTTTATCTTCCAATTCCATCCGTTTCATTTCTAGTTGAAATCGTAACTGTTCAGACATCTGACCTTCAACTTGATATCCCTCCGCGCTTGATTCTACTTTCAACTTGCCACTCGCAATCAACACATCTTTTATCTGCTGTGTCAACACAGTCCTCGATGGTGTAGTCTCAGTAACTTCTATCTTTAAGATCTCAGCGATCTCTTTTAACTTCTTTATTGATAAAGTTTTCAAAACTTCTTCTTCTGGATTTTCAATAAATTCCATTCTTTAGTTAAGAGATTTTTAAAATAGTAAATTTCCAACTTACGTTTTTCCAATCGGAAGAATAATTTCAGCGTTCTTAGGCTTGCTCAGTAGGTCACTGCTCAAACACACAACACAACACAACTTGAATATATGCTTCACTATACAACTATATCGGACGCAGCCCGCAAACTGTTATGGCCCTCTTTATGATGACTATTATTACGACTCGTTAAATCGGATTCAATGAATATAGTTGTATCTTTATTAGAAGTCTCTAGATTCTGCTAATCTGTAGCCCAAGCTAGGGGTTCCTTGACTGACAGGTCTATGCAGTAATGTAGTTATATTCGTGATAATTATCTTCAACACATTTCTCAACAATGATAGATCAAACAACTCCAGTTGTTGAATAAACAATTTTATTTAAATTGTAGACTCAATATAAACGATCAATAAACTTTATCAACTGATGGCAACATAAGTTTCAATAAAATGACATTATATGTACAAGTATTACTATAGCGACTTCACTCTACAAACGTTTAAACTGAACTAACTTTAAGGAGGTCGGGACTTTCCAAAGAAAACTATCATCGAAGATTCTACAGGGTCTTAATACGCATTTTAACCTCTTTCTCTATAATTACTACGATCCAGAATTATCCTCCAATTTCCACGGGATTTGAACGAATTATTTTATTTAAACTGCCCTCAGGGCATAAAGGTCAAACCTTGGTCGCCTTGGACTCTGATACGCACTTGTTAAGAGGTCAATGCCTTACTACGTCATTCATTTATGACCGAGAACAAAACTGAAACAAGTTTATGCTTTTAAAATACTGGTAGTGTCAGAGTAAACGCTGCTCGTCTTCTCATTTTAAGAGAAGCTTGGTTCAAATCTGGAAGACATATTGCATTCGGCTTCATTTTGCACTGGGACACTGTGCTTGAGCGCTAGCGCATTCGCGTTATTATTCTGATAATATCAGGTTGTATTCCAGGTTAAAACGCAATGGTTATCCAACCCGGGTCTGGAACTTTTCTCTGAGTCAACCCAGCTTTGATAGAGAGAAATAGTAAAAGGGGATGGGTTTTGTGCTAACTCAATCCTTGTATGCAGAAGTCTGCTTCGCTAGTCCCAAGGTCCAACTCAATCCTTGTATGCAAAAGTCTGCTTCGCTAGTCCCAAGGTCCAACTCAATCCTTGTATGCAGAAGTCTGCTTCGCTAGTCCCAAGGTCCAACTCAATCATTGTATGCAGAAGTCTGCTTCGCTAGTCCCAAGGTCCAACTCAATCCTTGTATGCAGAAGTCTGCTTTGCTAGTCCCAAGGTCCAACTCCATCCTTGTATGCAGATGTCTGCTTCGCTAGTCCCTAGGTCCAACTCAATCCTTGTATGCAGAAGTCTGCTTCGCTAGTCCCAAGGTTCAACTCAATCCTTGTATGCAGAAGTCTGCTTTGCTAGTCCCAAGGTCCAACTCAATCCTTGTATGCAGAAGTATGCTTCGCTAGTCCCAAGGTCCAACTCAATCCTTGTATGCAGAAGTCTGCTTCGCTAGTCTCAAGGTCCAACTCAATCCTTGTATGCAGAAGTATGTTTCGCTAGTCCCAAGGTCTAACTCAATCCTTGTATGCAGAAGTCTGTTTCGCTAGTCCCAAGGTCCAACAGGGTTTGAAAGGGATACTTATCTTATATGTTATAGAAGCTTATAGGGATTCATATCTTATATGTTATAGAAGCTTATAGGGACTCATATATTATATGTTATAGAAGCTTATAGGGATACTTATCTTATATGTTATAGAAGCTTATAGGGATTCATATCTTACATGTTATAGAAGCTTATAGGGACTCATATATTATATGTTATAGAAGCTTATAGGGATACTTATCTTATATGTTATAGAAGCTATTAGGCATTCATATCTTATATGTTATAGAAGCATATAGGGATTCATATCTTATATGTTAGAGAAGCTTATAGGGATTCATATCTTATATTTTATAGAAGCTTATAGGGATTCATATCTTATATGTTATAGAAGCTAAGAGGGATACTTATTTTATATGTTATAGAAGCTTATAAGGATTCATATCTTATATGTTATAGAAGCTTATAGGGATTCATATCTTATATGTTATAGAAGCTTATAGGGATTCATATCTTATATGTTATAGAAGCTCATAGGGATTCATATTTTGTATGTTATAGAAGCTTATAGGGATTCATATCTTATATGTTATAGAAGCTTATAGGGATTCATATCTTTTATGTTATAGAAGCTTTTAGGAATTCATATCGTATATGTTATAGAAGCTTATAGGGATTCATATCTTATATGTTATAGAAGCTTATAAGAGTTCATATCTTATATGTTATAGAAGCTTATAGGGATTCATATCTTATATGTTATAGAAGCTTATAGGGATTCATATCTTATATGTTGTAGAAGCTTATAGGGATTCATATCTTATATGTTATAGAAGCTTATAGGGATACTTATCTTATATGTTATAGAAGCTTATAGGGATTCATATCTTATATGTTATAGAAGCTTATAGGGATACTTATCTTATATGTTATAGAAGCTTTTAGGGATTCATATCTTATATGTTATAGAAGCTTATAGGGATTCATATCTTATATGTTATAGAAGCTTATAGGGATTCATATCTTATATGTTATAGAAGCTTCTAGGGACTCATATATTATATGTTATAGAAACTTACAGGGATACTTATCTTATATGTTATAGAAGCTATTAGGCATTCATATCTTATATGTTATAGAAGCATATAGGATTCATTTCTTATATGTTATAGAAGCTTATAGGGATTCATATCTTATATTTTATAGAAGCTTATAGGGATTCATATCTTATATGTTATAGAAGCTTATATGGATTCATATCTTATATGTTATAGAAGCTTATATGGATACTTATCTTTTATGTTATAGAAGCTTATAGGGATTCATATCTTATATGTTATAGAAGCTTATAGGGATACTTATCTTATATGTTATAGAAGCTTATAGGGATACTTATCTTATATGTTATAGAAGCTTATAGGGATACTTATCTTATATGTTCTAGAAGCTTATAGGGATTCATATCTTATATGTTATAGAAGCTGATAGGGATTCATATCTTTTATGTTATAGAAGCTTATAGGAATTCATATCTTATATGTTATAGAAGCTTATAGGGATTCATATCTTTTATGTTATAGAAGCTTTTAAGGGTTCATATCTTATATGTTATAGAAGCTTATAGGGATTCATATTTTATATGTTATAGAAGCTTTTAGGGATTCATATCTTATATGTTATAGAAGCTTATAGGGACTGATATATTATATGTTATAGAAGCTTATAGGGATACTTATCTTATATGTTATAGAAGCTTATAGGGATTCATATCTTATATGTTATAGAAGCTTATAGGGATTCATATCTTATATGTTATAGAAGCTTATAGGGATACTTATCTTTTATGTTATGGAAGCTTATAGGGATACTTATCTTATATGTTATAGAAGCTTATAGGGATACTTATCTTATATGTTCTAGAAGCTTATAGGGATTCATATATTATATGTTATAGAAGCTTATAGGGATACATATCTTATATGTTATAGAAGCTTATAGGGATTCATATCTTATATGTTATAGAAGCTTATAGGGATTCATATCTTATAATTTATGGAAGCTTATAGGGATACTTATCTTATATGTTATAGAAGCTTATAGGGATACTTATCTTATATGTTATAGAAGCTTATAGGGATTCATATCTTATATGTTTTAGAAGCTTATAGGGATTCATATCTTATATGGTATAGAAGCTTATAGGGATTCATATCTTATATGTTATAGAAGCTTATAGGGATTCATATCTTATATGTTATAGAAGCTTATAGGGATTCATATCTTATATTTTATAGAAGCTTATAGGGATTCATATCTTATATGTTATAGATGCTTATAGGGATTCATATCGTATATGTTTTAGAAGCTGATAGGGATACTTATCTTATATGTTATAGAAGCTTATAGGGATACTTATCTTATATGTTATAGAATCTTATAGGGATTCAGATCTTATATGTTATAGAAGCTTATAGGGATACTTATCTAATATATTACAAAAGCTTATAGGGATACTTATCTTATATGTTACAAAAGCTTATAGCGATATACATCTTGTATGTAATAGATGCTTACTGGGATATTTATCTTTTATGCTACAGAAGTTTTTGCGATACTTATCTTATAAGTTACAGAAGACTAAATTGATACTTATCTTATGTTGCAGAATCGTATAGAGATACTTATCTTATCTTAAATCTTACAGAAACATATATTCATACTTATCTTATCTATATGTGGTAGGATTTAGTGATTATTGTTCCTTATTCAAAGCTTCACGTTAATCAACATGTTGATTTTTCGTGTAATGTAGCAATATTTCTAATAAACTTTGTGTGAAGATAATAAAATATATAAGTCATGATACAATATTATATCATGAATGATTGTGTTGATAGTGTTGATAAATGTGACTTTCACTTTAATGATAGACATTTATATACAAACAAGTTTATTGAATAACTAAAATAAAGAAAGATTAACGCCCAGCAGGATGGATTTTGCTTGCTTTGGGCAAAGATTAAAATAAGATGGACCGCTAGCTTTTATATTTCAGCTATTTGATAACTTGAAACACTTAGTTTTGGAATTTCTGATCGCACTCTGTCCTCTAGTCTTCCGGTTTACTAATTCCCTATGATTTTCTCAATGGAAAATTAAGATTAAAATGGAAAGTTTTTTTTACAGCGGAAGTCTGTAGGCAAGTTTAGGAGTCATTTATGATTACGTTATTGGCTGCGCACGGAAACAATAACAACACTTAAGGTCTAAAAATAGAACTTTGCTAAGGGTAAAATATATGAACAAAAAATTTGTAATTGTGATTTTCACATTTTTTTATAATTAGCATTTTTATTTACAAATCTATGTAAATAAATATGTTTGATCTACTCTGTTAATCTGTTAATTTGACAAATACTTTTAATTAGGCAAGTAATTAAAACTATTTGAGAAAATTTCTTTATAAAAAAATATAAGACACGCACGGTAAAAATATGTTTTTATTGCTAAAATTAATATTATTTTAGTTACTTTTAAGTCCCTAGTTCACTTAGTCTAATTTTCTTAGTCTAATTTTCTAGTTAATACATCGTCATCTCCCCCCTCCACCCACACACACACCCACTTCCTCCCCGACCTGGAGGCTATTGTTTTAATAACTTCCTCGTCTGCAGCTCAAGATTTGAGCCAAAGGCGTGTTTTCAGTTCTACAGAGCGTAAATATCCACAGGGCGTTCTTGAATCCAGGAGAGTGTCGCATGCTAATTAGGTCTGCGGAGATGTTGTTTTTTAATTGATGCACGGTTCCTGGTAATTGAGGAGATTGACCCGGTGTTGTGTGAGTGTGTGGGCAAACAAGCACGTGTAGTACATGGGCGGGTTGGCAACAAGCTTTAGAATGTAAAGTCGGGCACAGGGATGTTCCCAAATCGGAAAAACCTTCTGATAAACATTTATTTTGAAAAACAGTAACATAATGGAGCGTGGTGGCCGAGCGCGTTCGGCTGGCGTACTGAAGGTCCTGGGTTCGAATCCTTGTAAAAGCTAGGATTTTTTCCTCGGGTCTTGATGGTGTTCCTGAGTCTACCCAGCTCTGATGGGTACCTGACTTTAGTAGGGGTAAAGTAAAGGCGGCTGTGCATAGTGATGGCCACACATTCACATAGTATGCCGTGGCCAAAGAAACTGGTGAACGATGCTTCTCAGGCCCTATGGATCATTTTGGTCCGACTGGATACTTTACTTTAGTAACATAACTTAAGCGGCCTGTCTGTCTGACAATTTGCCCGAGATTAGAGTTAGAATAGATTTTAGTCGCATTATTGAGAATTCGGGTTCGAATCCTTGCTACAATTTTTTTTCTTCCTGCAAGGTGTCCCTGAGTTTCCTCAGATCTGATGGTTACCTGAGTAGTTAGGTAAAGTAAAAGCAGCGAAAGACGGTGAGGGCCACACAATTCCCTCAGTTCCTCTGTGCCGTAACCATGGAAAATGATTGACGCTGCTTCAGTGGCCTAAAAAGCAGACATAGTCTAAATAAAATACTTCCCTTTTTTTACATCACTGGAAACGATAAAAGGATTTAATCTAAACTGGCGACATTACGACCTTCACTCATTTTTACTTTATTATTATTGATATTAAACATGAAACGTTAAGACTTCACGCTAATGCAAACATTTTTTGTTTTGTAAAATAATAATACATTCATAATAAAACCGTGAAAATCATTTAAGGAGCAAATAGCCTCCCGACTAATTAACAAAAAAAAAACTCAATAAAACCAATTTAAGATGAAAGTTTTTTTTTAATTTGCGTGTTATATTGACGATGTAAACAAAAATAAAAATAAGAATAACATATTTTGTCGCTTAAAGCTTGAAAAAAAAACGAATAGGCCTAGAGTCCCGAGATTTGAAACACACACACACACTCACACACAGAGGGAGGGAGAGACAGAGAGAAAGAAATATAGAGAGACATAGGCACATATTTGAACGCGTTTTTTTGTTAAAAGAAAAACAGTAAAAAAATTTGATCGATAAAAAAAAACAATGAGAAAATAACGTTAAAAAATAGAAAATAATAATAAAGTAGTGCACGAAACATATGCGCGACGTAATGTGGATGGGGGGGGGGGGAGGGGGGCTAGCCGGGCTAGGGGAAACTTGATGAGCGTCGTTTGCCCTCAGACACCCTCCTTCCTGTACCCACCGTCTCCCCTTTCACGTTGCCTTACGGAAGTGACGTGATGGGCATGTCGTTAGATGGCGCTATTGTTTACATTTAAAGAGAGATAAATTAACCGTGGCGTACACGAGGTGCACATTAACGAGTGGACGGTGGTGGCACGCCGTGTCGGCAATAGGGCGTTAATCAGGAATGTGACTTTGAGGGAGTAAGTAGCGCCTTTAATGGGAACCCTCGCGAAGACTTTGCCTTCAAAATATTTCGTCTTGTTATTTTTTCAATTATCTCATAACTGAATCATAAAAAAAAAAAATGTACTCTTAGCAGGATGGGTGGAACGAGAGATTATATTTTACAAAACATTGGTCTTTGTTTCGACCTCAAGTGAAGTGCAGGATGGGTGGAACTAGAGATTATATTTTACAAAAACTTGGTTAAAAACTTGGTTTTTGTTTCGATCTCAATTGAAGTGCAGGATGGGTGGAACGAGAGATTATACTTTACAAAAACTTGGTTAAAAACTTGGTTTTTGTTTCGATCTCAATTGAAGTGCAGGGTGGGTGGAACGAAAGATTATATTTAACAAAAACTTGGTTAAAAACTTGGTTTTT
This sequence comes from Anisus vortex, assembly GCA_949126835.1. Lineage (NCBI taxonomy): Eukaryota > Metazoa > Mollusca > Gastropoda > Planorbidae > Anisus > Anisus vortex. The sequence goes on along the minus strand of OX421497.1, from coordinate 16,072,772 downwards.
GTTTCGATCTCAATTGAAGTGCAGGTTGGGTGGAACGAGAGATTATATTTTACAAAAACTTGGTTAAAAACTTGGTTTTTGTTTCGATCTCAATTGAAGTGCAGGATGGGTGGAACGAGAGATTATATTTTACATAAACTTTGTTAAAAACTTGGTTTTTGTTTCGATCTCAATTGAAGTGCAGGATGGGTTGAACGAGAGATTATATTTTACAAAAACTTGGTTAAAAACTTGGTTTTTGTTTCGATCTCAATTGAAGTGCAGGATGGGTGGAACGAGAGATTATATTTTACATAAGCTTTGTTAAAAACTTGGTTTTTGTTTCGATCTCAATTGAAGTGCAGGATGGGTGGAACGAGAGATTATATTTTACATAAACTTTGTTAAAAACTTGGTTTTTGTTTCGATCTCAATTGAAGTGCAGGAAGGGTGGAGCGAGAGATTATATTTTACAAAAACTTGGTTAAAAACTAGGTTTTTGTTTCGATCTCAATTGAAGTGCAGGATGGGTGGAACGAGAGATTATATTTTACATAAGCTTTGTTAAAAACTTGGTTTTTGTTTCGATCTCAATTGAAGTGCAGGATGGGTGGAACGAGAGATTATATTTTACATAAACTTTGTTAAAAACTTGGTTTTTGTTTCGATCTCAATTGAAGTGCAGGAAGGGTGGAGCGAGAGATTATATTTTACAAAAACTTGGTTAAAAACTAGGTTTTTGTTTCGATCTCAATTGAAGTGCAGGATGGGTGGAACGAGAGATTATATTTTACAAAAACTTGGTTAAAAACTTGGTTTTTGTTTCGATCTCAATTGAAGTGCAGGATGGGTGGAACGAGAGATTATATTTTACAAAAACTTGGTTAAAAACTTGGTTTTTGTTTCGATCTCAATTGAAGTGCAGGAAGGGTGGAACGAGAGATTATATTTTTTTACAAAAACTTGGTTTTTGTTTCGATCTCAATTGAAGTGCAGGATGGGTGGAACGAGAGATTATACTTTACAAAAACTTGGTTTTTGTTTCGATCTCAATTGAAGTGCAGAATGGGTGGAACGAGAGATTATATTTTACAAAAACTTGGTTTTTGTTTCGATCTCAATTGAAGTGCAGGAAGGGTAGAACGAGAGATTATATTTTACAAAAACTTGGTTTTTGTTTCGATCTCAATTGAAGTGCAGGAAGGGTGGAACGAGAGATTATATTTTACAAAAACTTGGTTAAAAACTTGGTTTTTGTTTCGATCTCAATTGAAGTGCAGAATGGGTGGAACGAGAGATTATATTTTACAAAAACTTGGTTTTTGTTTCGATCTCAAAGTGCAAGATGATTGATAAGGCACGGTGGCCGAGCGGCAGCGCGTTCTACTGGCGATCCGAAGTTTTTGGGTTCGAATCTTGGTGCAGGCCAGAATTTTTTCCCGGGACTTTAGTGTGTTTCTGAGTCTATCCAACTTTGACATTAGTTAGGGTAAAGTAAAGGCGGCTGGGCATTGTACTGGCCACACATCCCTTAGTAGGCCACAGAAACTGGTGAACGCTGCTTCACCAGCCCTAAGGTCCGAAGCGTAGTTTACTTTTTTTTAAACTTTTTTACAAGATGGATGCAAGTTTTAAAGACAATCTGCACAAACGTAAAAAACGAATCATGTTTAAAATGTTAACAAGGAACCCCTGTGTTCGCGTGTAAAGTAACAATTTTTTTTAAACAAAATCCCCTGTTTTTACGTATAAAAGTAACAAAAATGTTAACCAGGACTCTTGTATTCACGTATGAAGTAACAAATAATGCCATGAAAGACCCAAGTTTTTTAAATTTATATAAACAATTCTTTAGCATTCAATTGGTCTTGTTTTATCAGAATTTATTATGTTGCTTACTCTAAACGTTTCCTGTTCATTTATTCATCTATTGTAGGCCTATATGATATTTTGATTTTTTTTTTGTATTTTCAATTAAATACCGCAATCTTACGAAATTCTAAAATCCAATGTTCATCTAACATGAATGAGTGACTTCAATTGTAGCTCTAGCCAAATATAATAATATGTCAATGATGATCTTATATAGTTATTGGCAAAAACAACATTTCTTATTCTCCTTCATTCCACAACCCAATCATAGTCCAATAGGCTAAGCTGTCATTTTGTATTCCATCAAAAGTAGCTATTTAGATTTTGGTCATAAGTTACTCCGATCACACCAAAAACAAAGAAGTCATGCAAAGGCGTGGGCTACCGAACAATGATTAAAGGTATTGGTTATCATGTGTCCGGTTTGGTATCGTAAGTCCTGTAGTGTGTTTGGTATTTAATGGCCTAAAACATATTTAAATTTCGGTCATGCATAAATATATAGGCCTATACAATATCCCCTTGGCGGGATATGCGGAAGGGTAAGAATGTAAAAGTGTCCAATATTTTCTGAAGGTTTTCCATATTTTCTGAATGTATCCAATATTTTCTGAATGTATCCAATATTTTCTGAAGGTGTCCCATATTTTCTGAATGTATCCAATATTTTCTGAAGGTGTCCAATATTCTCTGAATGTATCCAATATTTTCTGAAGGTGTCCAATATTCTCTGAATGTATCCAATATTTTCTAAAGATGTCCAATATTCTCTGAGTGTATCCAATATTTTCTGAAGGTGTCCAATATTCTCTGAATGTATCCAATATTTTCTGAAGGTGTCCCATATTTTCTGAATGTATCCAATATTTTCTGAAGGTGTCAAATATTCTCTGAATGTATCCAATATTTTCTGAAGGTGTCCAATATTCTCTGAATGTATCCAATATTTTCTGAAGATGTCCAATATTCTCTGAGTGTATCCAATATTTTCTGAAGGTGTCCAATATTCTCTGAATGTATCCAATATTTTCTAAAGATGTCCAATATTCTCTGAATGTATCCAATATTTTCTGAAGGTGTCCCATATTTTCTGAATGTATCCAATATTTTCTGAAGATGTCCAATATTCTCTGAGTGTATCCAATATTTTCTGAAGGTGTCCAATATTTTCTGAAAAAATCCAATATTTTCTGAAGGTGTCCAATATTCTCTGAATGTATCCAATATTTTCTGAAGATGTCCAATATTCTCTGAGTGTATCCAATATTTTCTGAAGGTGTCCAATATTCTCTGAATGTATCCAATATTTTCTGAAGGTGTCCAATATTCTCTGAATGTATCCAATATTTTCTGAAGGTGTCGCATATTTTCTGAATGTATCCAATATTTTCTGAAGGTGTCCGATATTTTCTGAATGTATCCAATATTTTCTGAAGGTGTCCAATATTCTCTGAATGTATCCAATATTTTCTGAAGGTGTCCAATATTCTCTGAGTGTATCCAATATTTTCTGATGGTCTCCAATATTTTCTGAAGGTGTCCAATATTTTCTGAAGGTGTTTAATATTTATTTTCTGAAGGTGTCCAATATTTATTTTCTGAAGGTGTCCAATATTTTCTGAAGGTGTCCAATATTTTCTGAAGGTGTCCAATAATCTCTGACTTTATCCAATATTTTCTGACGATGTCCAATATTTATTTTCTGAAGGTGTACAATATTTATTTTCTGAAGGTGTCCAATATTTTCTGAATGTATCCAATATTTTCTGAAGGTGTCCCATATTTCCTGAATGTATCCAATATTTTCTGAAGGTGTCCAATATTCTCTGAATGTATCCAATATTTTCTGAAGGTGTCCAATATTCTCTGAATGTATCCAATATTTTCTGAAGATGTCCAATATATATTCTCTGAGTGTATCCAATATTTTCTGAAGGTGTCCAATATTCTCTGAATGTATCCAATATTTTCTGAAGGTGTCCAATATTCTCTGAATGTATCCAATATTTTCTAAAGGTGTCCAATATTCTCTGAATGCATCCAATATTTTCTGAAGATGTCCAATATTCTCTGAGTGTATCCAATATTTTCTGAAGGTGTCCAATATTCTCTGAATGTATCCAATATTTTCTGAAGATGTCCAATATTCTCTGAATGTATCCAATATTTTCTGAAGGTGTCCAATATTTTCTGAATGTATCCAATATTTTCTGAAGGTGTCCAATATTCTCTGAATGTATCCAATATTTTCTGAAGGTGTCCAATATTCTCTGAATGTATCCAATATTTTCTGAAGGTGTCCGATATTTTCTGAATGTATCCAATATTTTCTGAAGGTGTCCAATATTCTCTGAATGTATCCAATATTTTCTGAAGGTGTCCAATTTTCTCTGAGTGTATCCAATATTTTCTGAAGGTCTCTAATATTTTCTGAAGGTGTCCAATATTTTCTGAAGGTGTCCAATATTTATTTTCTGAAGGTGTCCAATATTTATTTTCTGAAGGTGTCCAATATTTTCTGAAGGTGTCCAATATTTTCTGAAGGTGTCCAATAATCTCTGACTTTATCCAATATTTTCTGACGGTGTCCAATATTTATTTTCTGAAGGTGTACAATATTTATTTTCTTAAGGTGTCCAATATTTTCTGAAGGTGTCCAATATTTTCTGAAGGTGTCCAACATATTCATAAGATGTCAACATTTTTCAGATGGTGTCTAATATTTTCCGAAAGTGTCCAATATTTTTTAAAGGTGTTCTATATTTTCTAAAGGTGTCCAATATTTTCTGAAGGTGTCCGGTATTTTCTGAATTTATCCAATATTTTCTTTAAGGAATCCAATATTTATAAAAAGGTATCTGGGAACTCTATAAGAGAAGTATAAATATTTTGTTTTTGAAATTTCTAGTTGTAAAGCGATAAAATAAAATTGGGTCAGGCCATGGAAGTCTAAAAATAACCTGGGGCAGAAGAAAACCAAAGCCTTGGAAAATCTTTCTCTAAAATTTAATGGGTTGTGAACTTATTTATAGTTATATTTGATTTTTTAAAAATATTTGACCAATGAGGGAAAAATGTTTCGTGATGGTGGGTGGGGAGGGGTGCACTACTTGATTACTTGGATTTCATTTTGTTCAAATGTGCTGACGTCACAAGAGAACCATCAGTTGGATTTCTTATATTTGGCTTTAGGCGTTAGAGTTCTTTCACAGTGACAATAAACTGGCAGTAGAAATGATTGTGCTATTTTTCTCAAGTACAAAACAATAAAGACGTTTTCGAAAGATGAACAATTTGGCAAACCCAAGGATTGAAAGATGGATACTTTTGTTTTTTTACTTAGGGTTGGCAGATGTTTTTTTTTGAAAATACAGAGCATCGTATATATGTTTATCCACCTGAAGATCCCGCCCAGTTAGTAAAGTTTCCATGCATATTCGTTATTTATTTGTATAAAATATGATACAGTCTGCTGAAATAAGTGAACTACCAGACTGTCTGGTTTAAAACCGGAAGCTGGCAAACCCTACGGTTACCGGAACGACGTTTCATACAAAAATTAGTTTGGTTGGCCCAGTATTTAATAATTCTGTAACTGTCTATCTATCTATCTATCTATTTATTTATTTATCCAGCCATCTATCTATCTATTTTTCAATCTATCTATCTATCCAAATATATATATATTTTTTTATCTATCTATTTATTTATCAATCTATTTATTTATCTTTCTATCCATCTTTCCCTATGATCAGTTTGGTCCAAAGGGTACTTTACTTATCCATCTATCTATTTATCCATCAATCTGCCTATCTATCTTATCTATCTATCTATCTATATATATATTTCTTCATATAAATATATACCTATCTATCTATTTTTTTATCCATGTATCTATCTTTGTATATATCTATCTATGTATTTTTCTAATTATCTTACAGTATACGCACATTTAAATCGATTTTCTCATTCAGCACTTAAACTATCTTAGATCTTGCCTGTATCCACCACGTAAAATACCTCAACTACATACTAAACAAAGTAAAAGGACAGCTAACTAACTTACACCATTAAATTATAAAGCCCAATGAAGACAGCAGATTTCCCTTTTAAGCTTTAAAACATCCTTTTATAAAGTATTGATTTGGTTAAAAATAGCCTTTAAATTTAGGAGGAATAGCCTCCCCTTAAGACCCACGGGAGAATATCTGATCGTCTCTAAAATGGTTTAAAAAGTCTAATAGATTTTTTTTAACGCAACAATAAATAGGAAAGCAACAAAAATAGAAGAAAAAAAAAGAATTCAATGCCGGCAATTTAACATTATGCAAGCTCAAGCTTAATGCTTGGATTAAAGTTAAAGTTAGTGTTAGGGAAGGGTTGAAGAGGAGAGGATTATAACGTTGGTCAAGGATTAAGCCAGTAGAAACGTTTAAAACATTCTCAGACTTGATAATTATATTCAAAAATTGTAGTGCAGAAAAAAAAGTTTATGTTTCTATAGTGATGATAAAGTGTTTGAACTAAACTATATCTTTCAATGGCCATTAGTTTTACTCACCGCAAGACTAAATCTTTCATTGTAATGTGTGGATCTGAGATGTTCATTTGCTTTAAAACTGGATTAAAAGCATGAGTAAGCCTTGTTGTATTTCTGTGGCCAGTTCTACATATCGGAAACCATGTTGTAATGGACGTATGTGATATGTGCTTGCCTTGTTTCTTTTTTAACAGACATCATCCCTTACATTTTCTTTGATGTATAGGCCAATAAGGGCAAATGATCCTAGATTGTTTATATTCTCTTGACCCATTAACAGATAATTATATCCGGTTTTTATTTTTGTAATACGGAAATCAAGCTGTGTTTAATATAGATAATTTCAATGAATAACGTTGACACCATGGTCTAGTTAGAGTATTATTCCTTAACGGGAACCTGTTGTATAAGACATGCATTTCAAAGCACGTCAGTACATATAGAATACCATTGCTAAATACCATGGTACTAAAGCGTACCTTTACAAATTACCTTATAATCTATATATTGATCTTGTTATGGCGGAAATGTCTAAAGCCTACGGTAATTGAAACAGTTTAAAATCCATTCAAGCCACTTGAAGGAACAATACAAGCTTGTTCATACCTGTTCCATATAGTTTTTATTTTGGTCTACCTGTTCATACAATGATTCAATGCAGTCGATGGTACAAACTGTTACGAAACGTAAATGTATACATTGTACCATAATTAAATGAATACTAATCATCCATAAGAATTGTCATAGTAATGATCGAAATTATTTAAGAAGCCAAGTCTTCTTGTTTTTTTCCAGCTACAGTACCGGACAACATGGCCGATTTCAAATGTTGCTGGTGGTCATACTCAAATATTCCATCGCACGCTAGTATTTTATTATATATTATCTGTTTACATCAGCCATAATGTAATGTACTATCTTATATTCGGTTATGGTATCGTATCGACCCATATCATAGACCCATGCAAATCAGTCCCAAGATTACATCAGTTCTTTGACATCTGTCATAGATCGGGACGTGGGTGTCAGGATCAGGATGTGGATGATTGGGGTTGGTGTGGCTTGTTGTCGCTCTTCTGGCTCGTTAGATGGTATAACGTACACAAACAGACAGTTCTAAGTGGTATACAAGCAAATCTCTGGTGACGGTTATGATGTTTATTTTCATTCGATAGTCCAATGGTGAAATATATATGAATTGACACAGTAATAGCTAGCTCTTGGTGTATGGTAATGTCATGTAATTTATCATTAAGGTACACAACTACACTGTGGGAAAATCTATTACTAGAGTCTAAAACATGCGGGGGGGGGGGGGGGTCTAATAATGTGAGTCGAAGATGTACAGATAGCTTACAGGCCGAACGCCAAACCAGAACTGACTCTAAGTTTCCGCGCTAGAGTTCTTTCCACTCTAAATCACGTGGTCTACCTCAATCTGGTTGGCTAATTCTATTAATTTAGATTTAGATAGGATTCCGATTGGCTAGTTCGAAGATATTCCTGTATAAAGGAATGACTTACTCGAGGGAAAAGGGGGGTGTAGATGAAACAATTAATACCGCCAAAAACCCGCGGGTGGTAGGGGTGCTGAGGGGGGGGGGGGTCGAGGTGTACGGGGGAACAAAGGAGAGGGGGAAACGGTTCATCTTTCTTACAGGGGGCTTGACATCACTTTGTCAAGTGGTTCGTGGTCAGGCTTCCGCGAGAGGTGTTACACATGTGCGAAAACAGTTTCGCTGGTCAGTTTCCCGGGTGTCAGCGAATCAAGGGGATTAACTAACATGCCGCTACGAGTTGGGTAGGTGGAGGGGAGATAAGTGGGTGGTGGGGAGAGCGCGGAAAGGGGGGAGTACAGGTGGGGGTTAAGCGGGGGGGGGTCGAGTTTTTAAGACAATGACGTAATGCCTATATACATGTATTTTGAATTAGCAACGGGGATTAATAGTTACTGACATGATATCTGTATAAACACATTAAAATAACAACATGAATTAATAATCGAAGGCATAATCTAAATATATACAATAGGTTTTACATACTGACACATACACTCTCATTCATCCAAGATTGAGTACCATTTCGGCAGCATTTAGTTAGTAATCTGTGAATTGGGAAATAAAAGAATGTAGTGAAGATTGAGGAAAGGTGTTGAGAGTTGCAGTTGCGTGAGATAGAGATGTTTTATGACGTCATACTACTCTTCTGCTTTCTATCCTACACTTGCGCTAATCTATGATCTTACGTTCCACTATCTATCTACGTGAGTGCTAATAAGTCATGGTTGCGTCCAGAACCGTGACAGCATCTATCGGCAAGGAAAGACGTATTTTTCTATGCTCTGAAATATAATTTCTTACGGATTTATACTAAAAAGAATTCAATATTGTTTTACCAGTAATTTCAATGCTAATAATAGCCTATTGAATATATTTCTTATATATTCTATGGATAATGTGCTATTCTTAACCACTTGTGTAAATTTTCTTCTTCTACTTGGACTCTAAGTGATGATTCTGTGATTAAACCAATAATTCGTTTGTTTACAAAACTCGAATTATACTAGTTCTTCACTTACCAGTATTGTGTGTGTTTTATTTATACTACAATAGTAATTGCCAACACTACACAATAACAACACGATACTTGCTGTGTATTTGAGCGAACATAAATATACACCTGAATAAATCAAATAAACTCTAATCAATGTTATAAAGATTGCCAGGGGATATTTTGAATCAGGACCAACCTAGACTACACTAAACTAATATCAAAATGAACTAATAATGATACTACCAATTGAAGCAGTGATTATAATAACTACAAGACAGCGTAATTAATAAACATTTCATCAACTGAATGGGAGCTCTAGCCTAATAAATAATACAGTCTACAATTCGGTACTCATTATTCTACATTCATCTACTTCTTAATAATTATCTACAAAAAGAAAACAAAAGCTGGCTTGTCATTTAATGTTTTTATTGAATTAATACTTGAAAAGTATATAAAAGCGACTTGACCAGTGCAATACTAAAATTATCTATTGCTGCAGTGCATAGATGACCACTGATACATCGCCTTTGTAATAGGAAATGATAACTCAACTCGGGGATTTCTTATAAAAGACAGGCGTGCCGTAATAAAATAATAACAATTATACTTAGAATAAACACGTTATATCTTCTTCTTTTGCTCAGAAAACAATTGTCCACTCAATACCACTTCCCATATTTTATGATCTACACAAATGTAGGCACTAGAAAAGTGACGTAACCTAGAACAACATTCCTTATAGCTCCGCCCCTTGAAGTCTAGAAATAAACAAGAAACGGGAGTGACATATGCAATCTAGAAAAGACTTCGCTATTTGAGAAAAGACGTGAAGTCAAACCATAAAGAATACGATTTATATTATTCCCTAATCTCAATTTTAATCTCTAAACC
>OX421497.1:15920434-16057934 GCA_949126835.1 Anisus vortex | reverse complement strand
CCCACCGTCCTTCTAAGTATCTATTTATTTATGTATATATCTATTTAAGTATCTAACACATCTCTCTAATTTAATTAAATCTCTTTATGTTGATTTATGTCTATCTGTTAGGTTCCAGACAGCATTACTTTAAAACTTATTTCCTTGCAAACAAATAACATACTCATGGCAATATTATTTTTCTAAAGATGTCATATTTTATAATGTAGTAGTTAGAAGTGTGAGATAAATTAAACTTACTAGACTTAGAGAGATTAATGGGATAGGACAGGAGCGGATCAAATGGCAAGAGATTGTTAACAGTCAACGGGTTAAGGGATAGGTGAAGGTGAAGGTGAAAATGAAAAGCTTGCACTTAATGTTTGATTACTTTTTCTTGTAGGTTTTCCTTATTGTGTTTCATTCAGTTCGATTAACTCAAATGACCTTTAAACTTATTTTTTTTTTAAACTGAACACAAGTAACTAGTTTAGATTACAGAAATGTTACTTCATCAACATAATCAATACCAGGAGAGTTGACGAGAAAACTGATAGTACAGTACTCCCCTGACCCTTAGGGAAGTGAAAAGAGTTTTTGGAGTTGACCATTTTGTTGTCTTGTGGCAGAGGATAGAATAGTCTAGTAACTATGTGTGATATAAAAACTATTTTTTTTTAAAAATAATACAACAAATTAGACTCAGTATATGTTTTCCGGTCGAATGTATGTAGAATATATGTCACTACAGTGAAAGTGATTCTTGTCTTTAATTTAAGACGTATTTTATGAAGGGCTGCTAAATAAAACCTGAATTTAGAATCGTCACAACAATAAATGCAAATGACGTGGTTGTGAATTAGGTCATTAAATAGTCAAATAGACCAACAAAATATAACACCCTAGCAACATGCCTAATTTAGAGTGCCTAAATCATCTGTAAATTCTTTTTTTGTTTTTTGTTGTTTTCTTGATCGTGCCAGGTACGTGATTGTCAACTTTCAGAAATTAATCACAGACGACGGGAATGTGTCTTACGAGTATGTCCCTATTGGAGATTGGAAGAACGACAAACTGACAGTCAATGACAGTAAGATTATGTGGCCGCCATTTATCAACGGAACAGCCAGGGACAAAATTCTTTCCAGGTGTAGTTTCCCTTGCTCGGAATTGGAAGTCAAGGTTGGCTTTTACTTTTACATTCACTTTAAACTATAGTACTTTTTCTTGAAATTTTTTAAGTCTTAGTGGAGAACGTGTATGCTATCTATTTATTTATCTATTTATATATTTATCAAGCTATCTATCTTTTCCACTATCTCACTATTTACCTATTTATCTATCTATTTATCTATCTATTTTTTTACCTATCTGTCTACTTATCGATCAATCTATATTTGATCCTATTCATCTTCCCCTCTCTCCCTCTCTCTCTCTCTCTCTCTGTCTACTTCGCGCCTCTCTGTTAATGTTCCAGTTGCCCATAATATATCTAGCATCTTCAGTCTTATGTCTCTCTCTCTCTATCACTATCCATATGATACACTCCTCTCTCTTTATGTCTGTGTCTATGTCTTGCAACCTCCTCTCTTTATCTCTGTATATATATATATATATATATATATATATATATATATATATATATATATATATATATATGTATGTATATATCTTTACACACACTTAGAGACACACACAATCATTGTGTGAATTTATTGGAAAACAATCACAGAAGTAAAAGACAAAAGCTGTAATTTTTATTCCTTACACGAGTTATTTTAGTTCAATTGTACCATCTGATTACCTCAGAGTTTGATATATCAGAATAAAAGACTCAACCGAGTTATCCATACCTATCAATGCCCGATATTGAACAAAAAAATCCTCTTATAGCCACCATCTTTGTTTATAAACTTAAGTACGTTAAGATTATCGACGTGTCAGCACCTAGATGAACTATTTCTTTATAAATGACGACACAATGAGCGAGAAACCTCAAAGAAAATAGCAGGAACCCATGGAGGAACAAATGAGTATGGCTTCGTATGGCACTGACCTGACATGTTCCATGACATGTCTTATGTAGAACAAGGTCGGGATAGTAAAGCGGTTAATATATTCATTCCTAAATTGAATTCTGGGAGATTTCTCTATTTCTTTATTGGGAACAATATATCTTACAAGCAAATGTGCAAAAAAGACGAAGACATCTGCAGTTGCAGCAGTGATGTCGGCTGGTCTTGGGTTAGTTTACCAGAATGTTAACAAAACGGCCAGGGTTCTAGCACTGCCGCGCTGCAGGAGTTTTGGACCTAGTGGTCGTAATATTCTTCTATCGAGAAGGAATGTCTGTTAACTTATAAGTCATAATTGAAACAAGATTTAAATTTTACTCAACAAAGATCCTTTACTATAAAGACTGTGTTTGTGTTTTTTTATTTTTCTATTTGTAAAGTTTGTTCTTCTGTTCATTGTTTTCCAATTAAATTCCTCCAGTGCTCAGATGAATAATATAGTCCTTTTAATAAATAAATTAAGTTTTCTTTAGATTGAGTTTATTTATATAGCTTAGTGGCTTCTTTTATATTTTGAGTTATGTACAATGTTGTATCCTATTGTGAATGCTTTAACAAGACGTATGGCATTTTGAGGTGGTATTTTTAGGAGTGCTTTTTTCTTTTATAAGACACTTTTAATGGCTCGTTTTGATGATGTTCATAAAGTAATTTAAGTCTTAGTGTGGCATAGTTGTTTTAATGAATATCTTGGGTTTCTATGTAGATCTAGTTATTGGTTGAGATTTTTAGCTGAGATGATAATTTTTTTCTTCTCTATTAAAATACTGATCTTTAAACATGGATACTTTAAAAAAAAAAGTAGAGAATGTTTTAGAATAACTGACTACAGCTCACTATAGCTCACTATAGCTGACTTTACCTGACTATAGCTGACTATAGCTGACTATAGCTCACTATAGCTGACTTTACCTGACTATAGCTGACTACAGCTGACCAGTGGCGTAGCTAGGCAGGGGGAGGGGGGTCCAAATTCATAAATCCCCCCGAGCCTCTACTTAAGGGGGGCCTCCAATTGAGTGTCCAAATTGTCGAATGTCAAAATGCAGGGGCCTCTAAAGAGGCCAAGCCCCGCGGGCCCCCAAATCCCTTGCAACGGCACTGCAGCTGACTATAGCTGACTATAGCTGACTATAGCTGACTATAGCTGACTATAGCTGAGTATAGCTGAGTATAGCTGACTAGGTGTAGGATACCGATGCAACATATTATTCCAAACTACACAATATAACACGAAATTAGTTTTCATTTATAGCACATAATAACAATTTACCCAATATATGTGTTGGTCGACTGGCATAAACACATACATAATTTTGAAGAATCGAAACCTATATATCATGTTCAATAATAATTTTGTTCAACTAGTTAATTGAATTGTTTTAAAACTGTTATAGCTAAGTGTATTACTGTTATAGCTAAGTGTATTACTGTTATAGCTAAGTGTATTACTGTTATAGCTAAGTGTATTACTGTTTTATCTAAGTGTATTACTGTTTTAGCTAAGTGTATTACTGTTTTAGCTAAGTGTATTACTGTTTTAGCTAAGTGTATTACTGTTATAGCTAAGTGTATTACTGTTTTAGCTAAGTGTATTACTGTTATAACTAATTGTATTACTGTTTTAGCTAATTGTATTACTGTTTTAGATAAGTGTATTACTGTTATAGCTAAGTTTATTACTGTTTTAGCTAAGTATATTACTGTTATAGCTAATTGTATTACTGTTTTAGCTAAGTGTATTACTGTTATAGCTTATTGTATTACTGTTTTAGCTAATTGTATTACTGTTTTAACTAAGTGTATTACTGTTATAGCTAAGTGTATTACTGTTTTAGCTAAGTGTATTACTGTCAACATTTGTTTTGGGTTCTGTTAAGAGTTACAGTAAAGCCCACCCACGTATTTAAAGATCAGTTCGTTTGACAAGCATATACATTGATTGGTAAAAGCTTTGTTCCCTCCTGTTCTCCCTACAGAAGGCCAACGAACCTCTGTGCTGCTTCATCTGTGCCCCATGCCAGGACAATGAGATCATGGTGGACAATAAAACAAACTGCAAGCCTTGCGAGCTGGGTCAGCGTCCTGACCTGAACAAGACAGGTAGGTCATGACCTCACAGACGCACTCTCCAGTGGGCATGAGGAAAGGCGTGGGGGTGATCTATGCGTTTGTAGTTTTACCTCTGCTTATTACTAAAACTATTAGCACCCCAGATCACGGGGTTGTGTTCATGACTTGTATAGGGAGGAAGGCAATGGAGTTTTTCTTTCTACAAGACGTATTACACAAGTTTGGTTTGCATCAGCTAGAGATTTGTTGCTGTAGTATAATATAAAATATTTCTCCTTCTTTTAATACAAATAATGTATCCTAATTCTGCCATGTTAGTTAGTCGGGATAGTGAATCAGTGTTAAACAGTTTCCGTTGGTCAAACACTCTAAGGGATTTTGTGGCCAGCACATATGCCCAATCGTTTCTGGTACCCATTATAGTTTTTACCCTGCTTCGAACCCCGAGACATTCATATTGGTGATCGGATGCGCTGCTTAGGCACCATGCCGATCTTCACCAAAAGTTTATGCGGACTTCGTAGTTGTGTATGAATTTGGTGTGTTTGTGTGTGAGTACTGAATTGCCTAGGAATTTATATTGCAGTGCGCTGATGAGTGCATCTCGTTAGTACATCTCGTGAGTACATCTAGTGAGTACATCTCGTAAGTACATCTCGTAAGTGCATCTCGTAAGTACATCTTGTAAGTACATCTCGTAAGTACATCTCGTAAGTACATCTCGTAAGTACATCTCGTAAGTACATCTCGTGAGTACATCTCGTGAGTACCGATAAAGCAGTAAGCCCATGAGAATTCTGTAAGTGTCATCGCTATAGTAAAGATATGGTCCCAGTCGGATTCATTCTATCCTTAGGACCCGTGATGCAAACGATTCCGTGGCATTGGCATACTAAGGATATGTGTACCTAGGACAATGCCCAACTGCCTTAACTTTCCCACGGCTACTTTCATGTACCTGTCAGAGCTGGGTGGACGTAGGGACCCCCTTTTCTTAGACGCCTGAACGAAATCCTAGCCTTATGTAGGATTCAAACCCCATACTTTCAGTGCAACAGCTGAGCACGCTGCTGCCATGCCACATTGCTCCATGTCATAAATCTCTCTGTCTCATTCTCATAGTCTTTCTTTTAATATAGTCGACAGCTTTCTGATATTAAATTTTTCCACCACTTGTTGTTTTTTTTTTTGCTTAAGAACAAAAGAAATGTTTGTACAATAAGTCCTAAGTCATTTAACTTTTTTTGTTATCAGAGTGATTTAAAAGAGTAAACTTATCAGAGGTGCTCATTAAGTAAATACTTATTTTTATTTTGTTAGAATATATATTGTATTGTGTTTGTTATACATTGTTGTTGTTTTTTTTCTGCTGCAACATCGACCAGTAGTAACCTATTGGCCGTTCAGAAACGCCCCTGTAATCTGACGAGACCTCTATCACTGTGTACTACCCAGATCGACCAGTAGTAACCTATTGGCCGTTCAGAAACGCCCCTGTAATCTGACGAGACCTCTATCACTGTGTACTACCCAGATCGACCAGTAGTAACCTATTGGCCGTTCAGAAACGCCCCTGTAATCTGACGAGACCTCTATCACTGTGTACTACCCAGATCGACCAGTAGTAACCTATTGGCCGTTCAGAAACGCCCCTGTAATCTGACGAGACCTCTATCACTGTGTACTACCCAGATCGACCAGTAGTAACCTATTGGCCGTTCAGAAACGCCCCTGTAATCTGACGAGACCTCTATCACTGTGTACTACCCAGATCGACCAGTAGTAACCTATTGGCCGTTCAGAAACGCCCCCTGTAATCTGACGAGACCTCTATCACTGTGTACTACCCAGATCGACCAGTAGTAACCTATTGGCCGTTCAGAAACGCCCCTGTAATCTGACGAGACCTCTATCACTGTGTACTACCCAGTGCTTTGTGCTCTACGATAAAACTTCGGATACGACCCTGAAAAAAACACAAAATCTACAGAAAATGGATTGGGCCGCTCTAGCATCTTACAGTGTCAAAGTTGTGTTTTTCAATAATGTAGTTCCTGTGTCGGATGCAAGACTTCCGTGACGCGTATTGATCTGGGGCGTTTAACAGCTCGTGAAATTGCTGTTACGGCGCCCCCTCTACCTCCCACGCCTCTCCGCCCAATGTTTTTCTAAAGGCTATAAACCTTTTAGCCTCTAACCTTGTTGTTTGTTTTCTAATCATTCAATAAAAGCGTGTTTGTGTTTTTGTCTTGTTTAAAAGCCCAATAAAATTTCAGGGTCAGTTGAATTATTATGTTTTCTTTAACCAGAAAAGGTTTATTGCTCTACACCCCGAGGCTCAGACTTGCCGGAGGGGGGGGGGGGGACGATGGGATAACAGAGAATTGTGGTTGTTTAGCAGGAAGTGTCATCCCGCTAGGGCTTCAGAGAAGACGATTGGGGGTGTTTCGCTCCGCCATTTTTTGGGGGAAATCGTCATCTTTTACAAAACAGAAATTATGATACCACAAGATACTATATGATACTATATGATAATAACAGCGTCATTTTTCTGTTGTTCACCGTTAGTGACGTTGATTTGTTGATCGGAAAGTGCCAAATTTGATCGACTCGATTCTGAATTAACTCTTCAGTTAACATTTTTTTATTTCTTCTCTGTTGGTCGCCCATACAAAGCATTGGCAAAATTGATACACGTAGTCTAGACCCGGGGTCGGCAACCTAAGGCACGCAGGTAGATTTTCAATGGCACGCGAGATACCTTAAGAGATGTTATTTATTGATGAAAAAAACAACAACATTTTCCGGTTCTGAATGAAGAAAACTGACTGTTGAAGCCGATGTTTCTGAATGACATTGCAACACATTTCAGTTAGTAAAATTTGCATTTACAAGGACCACTGGAATAAATTTGATTTGAAACTGGATATATCTTGGCGTGAAATCAATTTCAAAACATTGACCTACCTGTACATCCCTATATTAGGGCAAATATTAGGATAAATATTAAGATAATAGTTGGGCTTTCTCAGAATACATCGAAGCACTCAAAGCGGAGTTTTCTAACCATTTTTTATACCACATCAAGCCTAATTGGTTTGATCTTACTAGAACATTCTTAGATGTAGATATTTTTTAAAGTGTATTGATATTGGCTATTCTAAAATGTAGCAAGTTGAATTTTAAACATTTCAAAAATGGGCATCCAAATGTGTCCTGTGGAAAAGATCAGAAAGGAAGCTGCTGAGGAAAGTCATCTGCTATTCTCAATTGCTAGATATTCGCTCTTCTACTTTCAGCTTTTGGTTCAACTTACACATTTACAACAGATTTTATCGCACATGAAAGCTTTTTTAAGCAAATAAAGAGGTCACCTACACTTGACCACTCAGAAGTGACTAAATATGTATCCGACATTATACAATTACCGAAGAGCATTCAAGAGCAGGCGCTCATTAATTGATACAGACTGATTACATTTAAAAGAGTTTTTATGCTCATCATCTTTAATTAAACATAAATATAATTAATTCTAAACCAAGATTTTTTTGTATTATTAATTTAATACATATAAGACTAATAAGAGACCTATTTAATAGCACTATATTATGTAATTATTAATGTTTAAGAGATAAACTCCTTAAATGGACAAACAATTAATGCAGGAAATGTTATTAACAAGTGTTTAACGTAAATTAATTTTAATTCTCTAATAATGAAATCTTTTAATGAAGATTATAATGTTGGATTTATATAAAGAAAGAATAATAAATCAGTAATATTTGTTATATTACAAAACATGACGATTTTGGCATCAATATTGAATTACTATTGAATCAAATGTGAAAACGGGGTTTTAATTAAAGGGAGATAATTAAATAATTAGATTATTAAAATATTTCTAATATTTTTTTGTAATAAAAAAAATGTATGACTTACAATTTATAACTGACAAATAGTGAAACTGTAAAAAGTATTTGAAAACTATATAACTATTATATGACTATAGAATGTATATGTATATTCTTAATCATTACATTAGCTACATATTTTGTATGATTACTACGTATCTATTCCGCTTAACTAACCGTGCGTTGCATACATTGATTACGTAGACCATAACACATTAAAGGACATAATATCAGTTTAACTGAGATCAAAATATAATTAACATTAACAGTGTTAGATCCCCATATTGGCAACAAAATGATAATGTTTGGAAAATAAATACCATAAATGTGAAAGTTTATTAATAACATATTGTGTTTGATATAAATGCAAATAAAAGAATGATAATCACAAACAAGTTAATTTAGTATTAAATATAAAAACGCTGTAACGATTTTCTCAATAAATTTCCTTTGCTTTTGGCCTTTGTCTTGTTACTGAGTTAAATTAATTGTACTATCAAAAATATTTTTTTTTAATTATTATAGAGCAGGTTGACTTTTAGGCTGTTGGCACGCTGAATGATTTAGGCTGTTGGCACGCTGAATGATTTAGGCTGTTGGCACGCTGAATGATTTAGGCTGTTGGCACGCTGAATGATTTAGGCTGTTGGCACGCTGAATGATTTAGGCTGTTGGCACGCTGAATGATTTAGGCTGTTGGCATGCTGAATGATTTAGGCTGTTGGCACGCTGAATGATTTAGGTTGTTGGCATGCTGAATGATTTAGACTGTTGGCACGCTGAATGATTTAGGCTGTTGGCATGCTGAATGATTTAGACTGTTGGCATGCTGAATGATTTACGCTGTTGGCATGCTGAATGATTTAGACTGTTGGCATGCTGAATGATTTAGGCTGTTGGCACGCTGAATGATTTAGGCTGTTGGCACGCTGAATGATTTAGGCTGTTGGCACGCTGAATGATTTAGGCTGTTGGCACGCTGAATGATTTAGGCTGTTGGCACGCTGAATGATTTAGGCTGTTGGCACGCTGAATGATTTAGGCTGTTGGCACGCTGAATGATTTAGGTTGTTGGCACGCTGAATGATTTAGACTGTTGGCACGCTGAATGATTTAGACTGTTGGCACGCTGAATGATTTAGACTGTTGGCACGCTGAATGATTTAGACTGTTGGCACGCTGAATGATTTAGACTGTTGGCACGCTGAATGATTTAGACTGTTGGCACGCTGAATGATTTAGACTGTTGGCACGCTGAATGATTTAGACTGTTGGCACGCTGAATGATTTAGGCTGTTGGCACGCTGAATGATTTAGGCTGTTGGCACGCTGAATGATTTAGACTGTTGGCACGCTGAATGATTTAGACTGTTGGCACGCTGAATGATTTAGACTGTTGGCACGCTGAATGATTTAGACTGTTGGCACGCTGAATGATTTAGACTGTTGGCACGCTGAATGATTTAGACTGTTGGCACGCTGAATGATTTAGACTGTTGGCACGCTGAATGATTTAGACTGTTGGCACGCTGAATGATTTAGGCTGTTGGCACGCTGAATGATTTAGACTGTTGGCACGCTGAATGATTTAGACTGTTGGCACGCTGAATGATTTAGACTGTTGGCACGCTGAATGATTTAGGCTGTTGGCACGCTGAATGATTTAGGCTGTTGGCACGCTGAATGATTTAGACTGTTGGCACGCTGAATGATTTAGACTGTTGGCACGCTGAATGATTTAGGCTGTTGGCATGCTGAATGATTTAGGCTGTTGGCACGCTGAATGATTTAGGCTGTTGGCACGCTGAATGATTTAGACTGTTGGCACGCTGAATGATTTAGACTGTTGGCACGCTGAATGATTTAGGCTGTTGGCACGCTGAATGATTTAGACTGTTGGCACGCTGAATGATTTAGACTGTTGGCACGCTGAATGATTTAGACTGTTGGCACGCTGAATGATTTAGGCTGTTGGCACGCTGAATGATTTAGGCTGTTGGCACGCTGAATGATTTAGACTGTTGGCACGCTGAATGATTTAGACTGTTGGCACGCTGAATGATTTAGGCTGTTGGCACGCTGAATGATTTAGGCTGTTGGCGCGCTGAATGATTTAGGCTGTTGGCACGCTGAATGATTTAGACTGTTGGCACGCTGAATGATTTAGGCTGTTGGCACGCTGAATGATTTAGGCTGTTGGCACGCTGAATGATTTAGGCTGTTGGCACGCTGAATGATTTAGGCTGTTGGCACGCTGAATGATTTAGGCTGTTGGCACGCTGAATGATTTAGGCTGTTGGCACGCTGAATGATTTAGACTGTTGGCACGCTGAATGATTTAGGCTGTTGGCACGCTGAATGATTTAGGCTGTTGGCACGCTGAATGATTTAGGCTGTTGGCACGCTGAATGATTTAGGCTGTTGGCACGCTGAATGATTTAGGCTGTTGGCACGCTGAATGATTTAGAAAACCTAGTTAGGCACACTGTGAGCAAAAGGTTGCCGATCCCTGGTCTAGACTAGAACTCATATTTTATTTAGTTTTTTTTATATATTTTTTATCCCTCAGATCGCAGGACATTAACTCGGCGGTTCTGTATTTGTGGGTTTAAGTGCCCCAAAGGTATAGCGGTTCCGTATTTGTGGGTTTAAGTGACCCATAGGTATAGCGGTTCCGTATTTGTGGGTTTAATTGCCCCAAAGGTATAGCGGTTCCGTATTTGTGGGTTTAAGTGCCCCAAAGGTATAGCGGTTCCGTATTTGTGGGTTTAAGTGCCCCAAAGGTATAGCGGTTCCGTATTTGTGGGTTTAATTGCCCCAAAGGTATAGCGGTTCCGTATTTGTGGGTTTAAGTGCCCCAAAGGTATAGCGGTTCCGTATTTGTGGGTTTAAGTGCCCCAAAGGTATAGCGGTTACGTATTTGTGAGTTTAAGTGACCCAAAGGTATAGGTAGAAATGTCAAGTTCCCCGGCGCATTCCTCAGTTACCTTCATCATCTTTGGCGTTACAGCCCATGGAGGGCTAAGTACATATTTCCAATCAGACCTGTCGAATCCCTTTGTTTCTCTAACCCCTGAACCACAACATGTCGTAGATCCATCTAAATAATGATCCATCCACCTCAAACTGGGTCTGCCTTTTGATTCGTTTTCCTTTAGAATAGTGATTATATAATATCCTCACCCTTATGTCATTTGACATTCTTTCCATGTGACCTGTCCAGTGTAGCCTGTCCTTTTTTAAATTTCTGCTACTGTTGCAGATCTTGGTACGAGTCCCAATTTCCTTTGTTGGTACACATTTGTCACGAAGTGTTTTCTAATGATCAAAGAGTTAATTAGTATACACTCAGGTAAACTAGCCACCGCGTGTGTCATAAATTGACCGAGTCATGCTCGAGGGTAGGCTCATTAAGCCCCACAGGTGATCGTAGGAGCGGCTGTATCTAGCTTTCTTCGCGCGGCCTTTGTCATTTGTTGTATAAACATGGATAGGCCACCGATGATTTAACATTAAACAAAGAGCTTGAATTTGGTAAGAGATTATGGAAATTGTCGGCATTGAAAGGGGCAATTATTACCTTTCTTGGCCAAACCAGATTTCTTCCCCGTTGGACCGCCTCTGGTCTTTCAGCCCGACCATCCTGGTGTAGCCACTTCCCGGTGCTATCTGCGTCATAGTGACCACCCCCACCCCTTCTCACCCCATATAACTTTACGGAGCCTCGGAGCCGCAATCAACTGCATTTGTTGGATTGTTTGGACAAAGGCTCGGTGTAAGGACAAGTGGCTTTAAGAGGCCGCCCACTATTTCTGATTGTCTCATGTGATTGACATGATTAGAGCATCCTTTTGTATATATATGCCCAGACATGACGTTAGACTAGGCAGTTTTGAGTCCTTCTTAGGATCGGAATCTATGTTCGCCTATTAAATATTCCTGGACTTGTATTGATGTGTTATTTTCCATACCTGTAGCTGTGGTGTATTTATTGCAGTTTATTCTTGCCATTTAGCTTCAATAGAACACTGTCATAGGAATTTTGTATTATCAGACATTGTAGTAGCGTCCATATAGTGACGCCGTTGAAATAATCTTGTCAGATCAATAAACGTATGCCTTTGGGCTCGTTCGTAAACCAGCTTACAGTGTGGATTATTTACCTATACCTGTTTGTGTGTGTCAAGGGAAATTTTAATTAGCATTTGTTCCACAAATATAAATATCGGACAAATAATACAGTAGGTAAAGAGTCAGTTCGGCTATCATACTCCATAGACCAACAAGCTAACAACGTTGGCCACGCAATCCCCTATCACATCGTTACAACATTGTCCAAACGTGTTCATACTTTGTTCGTCTAAATATTCGTCTTACTAGATACAAAAATATGAAATAATGAAAATGTCTGAAGATCTGATTATATAACTCAAGTGAAGGAAATGGTTTTTAATACAAAGTTCCGTCACGTGATATTACATTTGGCCCTTATGCTCACTCCCACTGTGTACCAACACGCTTTCTCGGACCAGACATTCCATTCGCATCAATTTCAAAATACCGAACTTTAACACACTGACCCTAGCTGGGATCAGAATCAATTTAAAATAGAAATTTCAATCTCATAGATGCATCAAGACAGCTGTGTCCTCTCTGTGTTTAGTTTTCACCCAGTAAATTGAACTTGATGTTTTTTCTTCTGCTTTTCTATTCATTTTTTCTTTGCTTTACATTTGTCATTGAATTTTTTTTTAAACAGAAAATAAACATACACATCCGCACAAAGAAACATTGAAGCAGAAACCCGCATATGTTTACAAACAATATAATATGTATTTTCTGGATAGGGTCATTCTTTCTGTTTAAAAAACGATATGCCCCAAGCCGTTCCAAGTTGCGCACTGACCCTTGGTACAATGTGAATATTATTCAGTTGATTTGTGTTCGATATGAGCTCTCTTTTTGTTTATTTTTATTATAACATGCATGTATACAATTTCTGATTGGTCAGACAGTAACTGTACAGTTAGATATTCTATATATGACATGCTTTGATACATTTAAGCATTGCGTATTACATATCTTCATCTTAGAACTAGCGAATAATATTTCATATATAATACTAATAAGTGTAGTTTGTTTACAAGTTAATAACTGGATATGAAGGCTACACGTACTTCCATGTGGAGACCATTGCAAGTTAAATCTTAATGTATGGAAGCATCAAGAGATATTAAGGTTAAACTCATAATATTATGCAAACTACATAAATACACTTTGTATAAAATATTTATAGTCCGTTTACCTAACACTAACATAAATAGGATCCAGTTCCAAACTACTTTAAGCGTTTCTCTGTTGAACCACATCATACATTTCAATGAAACAAAAGAGAACAAATTACTAACACTTTCTTATCTAAACTAACGTCAATAAGGTTTAGTTTGATAAAGATCTCAAAGTTTAGATTGTTCTTTCGTGACTTTAATGAATTAATGATGCTCTAATATTTATCTCCCGACAGAGTGTTCGGGGCAATGGAGGGTGGGGGTGGGGGACGATAAATTGATATCTAACACTGATCTGTGTGTCTGGTCCTAATCTGCTGGTTGGTTGGCAATAGACAGACATATTTGCGTGTGAATTCTCCCTTTTCCATGACCAGCTTCAAAGTGGACGGACTGACAAGTGGACATTTCAAACTAAATACCAAAAGTACCAGACACATTAGGACAGAAGTCTTTAAGTAGGCTGAGAACTGAAGAGGGTTTATACAAGAATTAGAGGTACTGATGTACATCGGGGATGGTATTGCAATTATTACATATTAGCTGTTAAGCTGGTATTGGTAATCTCTGACATTAATGTGTGCGTGTGTGCAACTGTGTTTGTGGGTGTGTCTTGTGGAGTATTAGAAAACTAAAAACAAAGCCGAGAATTCTTTCACATATTTTCCAAAAATAAATTCTTTGAAATCCAAAATTATTGAGTAGTGAATGACGAATATAGATAGATTTAGAATGCTAGAAGTATTCTTGTGACTTTCATTTATAGTCAGTTGACTTCTTCAGACAATGTAGAATCATATAGCTAGTTTAGCAGCGTTCGCCAGTTTATGTAGCTACCGCATACAAGAAGTTTGTGTGGCCTGCACGATTGCTAGTAGTCGTTACTTTTCCTCAAGCAATGCCAGGTGTCCGCTAGGGCTATCTAGACTCAGGGACTTCCTTCAGACAAGAGTAAAAAAAAATATTAGGAGTTTGTAACTGAATTCGAACCCAAGACCTTGGTCATGGCTGCCGCTAGACCACCTTGTCCCATCTCATTGTTTCTGTCAACATTCATCATAATTCAATTCGTCTTACAGTCGGCACACTTAAAAAAAATAAAATATCTCTATTGAAAGAGCGATTTAAGCAACAAATCTATTACTCTGTTATATGCCATGCTCAACAATGTTGAGTTTTAATTATATTTTATAACGGATGATGTTCATAGGACGTAAGCAATTCGTTATACTGTATGTCTAGTCATTAACCTGATTCGAACTATACATGAAAGATGACCAACAATAAAAATAAAAATTTTTAATAAATAAATAAACAATATATTATATCAATGCTTACTAAATACATGGCAAACAAATGCTAGGTAGCTTTATGGACTATTTCTAGACTCGGTCACTTCGACTTTTTATTTCAAATACCTGCAATATTTGTTTATATACTATACTGCTTAAATTATTATACTATACTATACTGTTTATATACTATACTGCTTAAATTATTATACTATACTATACTGTTTATATACTATACTGCTTAAATTATTATACTATACTATACTGTTTATATACTATACTGCTTAAATTATTATACTATACTATACTGTTTATATACTATACTGCTTAAATTATTATACTATACTATACTGTTTATATACTATACTGCTTAAATTATTATACTATACTATACTGTTTATATACTATACTGCTTAAATTATTATACTATACTATACTGTTTATATTCTATACTGCTTAAATTATTATACTATACTATACTGTTTATATACTATACTGCTTAAATTATTATACTATACTATACTGCTTAAATTATTATACTATACTATACTGTTGATATACTATTCTGCTTAAATTAGTATACTATACTATACTGTTGATATACTATTCTGCTTAAATTATTATACTATACTATACTGTTTATATACTATACTGCTTAAATTATTATACTATACTATACTGCTTAAATTATTATACTATACTATACTGTTGATATACTATTCTGCTTAAATTATTATACTATACTATACTGTTTATATACTATACTGCTTAAATTATTATACTATACTATACTGTTGATATACTATACTGCTTAAATTATTATACTATACTGTTTATATACTATACTGCTTAAATTATTATACTATACTATACTGCTTAAATTATTATACTATACTATACTGTTGATATACTATTCTGCTTAAAATATTATACTATACTATACTGTTTATATACTATACTGCTTAAATTATTATTATTTTATTGGGAGGGGGGGGGGTCTCATAATGGGTATATAAAGGTTGATAGAAGCACATGGTTTGCGGAAGCCATTAAAACAAAAACAGGACAACTTTAACAGCACAGGTAAATAAATTAAACAATAATGTTCACACCTAAATTGCATGTGAAATTAGTCTATACGACTGTGATAAATTCACTAGAGGCGCAACCGCTCATTCTAGTGGCATGGCACTTACTCACAATGGCTCCAACCTATAAACTACAATTAATCCTGGCTCATTGCGGTGCTCACAAATGAATGAATGATGTATGATTGTTTTTGTACCTTGCAGTAATGTTTATATATAAATGTATTTACTTTCTCTTTAATAACTGTTTCTACGTGTATAGGTATATAAATTATACATTATTACACAAAATATACTTTTCTGTCTTGTATAATTCAAAATGCTTCCATTTACCCCTTCCCCATGTCTGTACTTCCGCGCCCCTCCCCTCGTCAAAGAGTAATCCCTCCTTTGACCCCCCCCCCCTCCACCGGCCACCAGCCAGGTCTTGTAGATAACATTTACCTGTTAGACTACGGCCAGCGCATGTGGCTAAACTGGTCAATTCACACATATTATGTATTCTTCCTCTTCCTCGCCGACCGGAGGGTATCTAGACCCCCTCCCCTTTACACCCCCCATTCACCCTACCACTTTTACTACCTGTGTCTCATCATTAAAGACACGCGGTTAATCGCCCACTCCCCCCTCCTCTACCCTCCCGATTGCCCCTATCCATACAGAGGGCACTTCTTAGTTTAGGATAAAATGAAAAACGGGCATTGGAGCCGTAACACAGGTCTGAGTAGACGTGTTTACGGCTGGTCCAATTATACCGATACGCTGTAAATTTGTATTGTGGATTACTTCTGCTACACATCGACATTCTTAATATGCCTAAATAAAAAGGATTTGAAATTCATCCCGGCATTGAATCAATCTTTGTTCTTTTACCTGCTTATGTGTAGTATGCCTGTCTTGTAGTGGAATTACTAAAATCAACACCGCGCCAGCCACGTGGGAAACGGAAAAATATAAACAATTCTAAGGCCCAACGTCATTGTGACATCGCAATAATCAGCCTCTACACGAGCCAAATAACTACGTAGAGTCCCCGCCACGCTACAACGACATTTAATACAAAACCCCTGCACATTTTTTTTGAAATAATCCAATACACTTTTCTGACAAGAAAAATCGGTGCTCGGTAAATTTGGCAATGGTAAATTCGGAACCGGTATTTTAGGCAAGGGG
This sequence comes from Anisus vortex, assembly GCA_949126835.1. NCBI lineage: Eukaryota > Metazoa > Mollusca > Gastropoda > Planorbidae > Anisus > Anisus vortex. The sequence continues at coordinate 16,041,055 of OX421497.1, read as the reverse complement.
ATTTTGGCAAAGGTAATTTTGGAATAGGTAAATTCGGCAAAACTCGCAAAGCGGTAAAATTGGCAACGGTAAAATTGGAAAACTTATAATATCAACTGTTTTTATTGAAACTGAAGATATGATTACACTCTTGTCTACTAAATGAAGTTCATGGCTTGAAACTAGGTTGTCTCCGTGGAAGATTAAGTTAATATGGGGTCCCTTAAGTACAGTAGGCCTATTATAAGGGACACATGCAAAGAACCGTTTTGTATTAACTTGTGTAAAAGGCTCATTCTAAACTGAAATGTTATGCATTGGTGAAGTTTAGGGCCCACGCTTCTAACTCGCTTTTTAAGTCTTTGGAAACTAAAGTTTCCATTGTATGTACATTGTATTGTACGTTTTATTGTAGGCCTAGCTCTCTGCGGGCGCTTACTCTGTTCTGACACGACCATAGTAAGTCCTTACGTAATAAACTCTGGCTGGTGTGTTTAGATAATACGGGAAACATAGCCAACGTACAATTACACAACTTACATTACCCCTCCCCCCACCACCTAGCGAAAACGAACACAGCCAAGACCATTGTAAGTCCGTATTTACGAATGTCTTGACACAGCCCCCACCCCCGTTTACCGATGTACGCGTGTTTTCTTGACCGAGAGTCGGGGGGCGGGGGGCGGGAGGGGGTCTTTTTCCTATTGCCCAGCAGCTAGCCACGTGGCGTAAGTGTCAAACCGTTTTATGGTGTGTGTTTGTTGTATGGTACTTACAAAGGCAGACTTGGGCCGTGGATCTGAAAAACACAGTAAAAATGCCAACACGCATCAAACACGCATCTACTTGTTTTAATTAAAAGTAATTGTAGGATTAGTTAGGCCTACAGTCTTGTCCACTATGAAGTAAACGGCATCAAACAGACAGCGTAATCTCAGTAGTTAATCAAGCTTACAATGGACCCCTGTGTAAATTAATTACTTGTAGAAACAGCCTTAGTACTTAATTTCAATGAATAATAATAGGCAAATCATCTATGTAAATTTGAACTAGTTAATGAACGTAAGATAATTCCTTGTGAAACTCCTCATTTTAAAGTTAATGGAGTTGATTTATAGTTATTATAAACTATAGTGATAACATTTTTTTTGTCTTCATCTTCTTCTTCATTATGCTGTGGAGACTCCGTTCTACCCGAGGAAAAAATCCACAATGTAAGGATAAGTTGATTGTGAATGCTCTGGGATAAAAAGTGTGCATTATCAGATAGATCTATTTATTTCAATGGTTAAAGGGTCTAAAAAAGATAATAATACTCATAAACTGGTGAGATTTATCTTATATTTTTCTTTCTTTTATTCTTGTCTTTAAAATCTTTTTTTCTCTCTAGGTATCGGTGAACTACGTATATATATTATATAGGTAAAGTCTCTTCATTGTTTCAAAGAAGTCAACAGGTTTACTTTGATATTGCTGACAAAAGTTTCCCTTCATCGGCATGATCAATTCGCATTGAACTATGAAATTTCGCTAAATGGCGTACTGTCGGGCCGCTTCTTGAAAGTTCTTGACCACATGGCTTAGCATTCTCAAATTTGCGTCACATAGTTAGACTTATTACTTTTTACATAGAAAAAAAACCAATTCCTTGCCTTGGATGCCGATAGACAAACTAGTTAATTCCACGATTTTCTCATGAAGATTCCCCCCTCCCCCGCCCCTAAAAGTGTTATAGCTAGGAATAGTCTATGTTTTATTTTAATATAAAATATAGCCCATCTATATATATTTAAATATGATTTCTTTCACATTTTTTATCGCCTAAACATGGCAATATTTTAAAAATGTAAGTTTTCAATGTCAAATCTGCATCATATAAACACATTTTCAATTATTTTTATGGATTTGTCATTGATCTTTTACCAATACACACTCGATTAGGGGCCCTGGATTGTGGTTCCACTGGTTACTAATACTAGACACAATTTTCTGCTTTCAGGTCATTAAATTAATAATCTTGAAATGGTTTGATCCTGTTGTTTGAGAGGTTACATTTAGTTTATACTAAAAGTTTGAGTTCCTACCCCCCCCCCCCCCACTTCCCACATTGTACTTCTTTGCTCCAACCCACTTTATACTATCTGATCTCCCCCCCCCCCTCCCGACTTGCACTAATGACTCTTACATTAAAATCCCGGCTACGCCATTAAATTGGCAAAGTTACGTCACGTTACAAATCCTAAATCCTGCACTAATAAATATACTGCATTACCAATCGCTACTTTTTCTCTTTCTGTGAGTAAGTCTACTTTCCCGCCATTCTATTTCCACATGTCCGACTTGAAACTATATCAATGTCTTGTTCATCAAATTGATAATAAACATGTTGATTATATACGAATAAAAATTATAAAAAGATATTACTAGGCATACATTTTATATTATTTAAATACAAGTCTCGTGAGCAAAATAATGTAAATATGCAAGATAATGTTTTTAAAATACTGTGTGAAAATGTTTATAATAAAATCATATACAAATGTATTGATAGAAAGAATAAGTTTTAACTAGCAACAACAGTGTTGTGAAAGAAAAAAAAAACGGATTAAAAGTATCAGTGGGAGCCGCTTTCAACCCATCCCCCCCCCCCCACACACACACACTTTTTTTTACCTCTGTAGCCTGAGGTCACTGATACTTGAATTGGCATAACTTTGATGGGGAGCCGGGGGCGGGAGGGAAGGGGCATTCTACGTCTGCTTTTGCAAACACTACCAGTATCATGGTGTAGGTCAAGTAGTCAGAGTTACGTAATCTCGCCAATGTGCTATAAAAGGAGGATGTTTGTAGGGACGTATTGGAGATAAGGGTATGCATTGATGCGTAAATATCTAAACAGAACTCCAAGTGATCGTCAGTTGGGCTACCTTACACACATACGTAACTTTGGGGGTGGGGCGGGCAGGGGTTAGGGGGGGGGGAAGAAACGCCTGGGGCGGGGAAGGGGGTACATTTGGCTCCTATTTAAAATGTACGTTTTTAATCATTAGAGGACGTTAAATTAAATTACGTGCCAAAGTGTACCTTAATGTTTTCCTGCTCTTTTCACCATTTTGGTGGTCTATCATGTGCCATTTAAAACCGTTTTCCGTGCCAAGGATGGCACGCATTCCATAGGTTGCCGGTACATGGAATAGAGTGTAGTCCTACCAATACTTTTAATAAAAACAGTAGATATTATATGATTGCCAATTTTACCGTTGCCAATTTTACCGCTTTGCTAGTTTTGCCGAATTTACTTATTCCAAATTTACCTTTGTCAAAATTACCTTGCCGAAAATACCGTTGACGAAAATACCGTTGCCAAATTTACAGTGATTCGAAAAATCAACTATTTCGCGTAAATAAACGACAATCGGAAGTAGTGCATGAATTCCACGAAACTCGGCGAAACCGACTATACTAATTATGGACAAAAGCACACTGATTGCATGGAGAGGCGCGCTATGTATATAATAATATTAGTCCTGATAAAATATAGTTTTTTTTTCATTTCAATTGAAAAGAAACATGTTTAGTATGTTGGAAATTAAAGATAATATTGTTATATTTTTACACTTACAATTCCATTTGTAAAAAAAATTTCTACGGCTTTTATAAAATGTTAAGCCTTAGAAATGATAAGATGCACCGTTTGGAGTAATGCATATTGGTGTGATGAGGGGATTGTGTGGCCAGTACGATCCGCTCGTTACTGTGCTTCTCACACGATATATCCTCACCCCACTTGGTTCGTTGTCTATGGGCTATGACGGCTGCTTGCTGAACTAGACTTGTTGCATCAGCAATGCTTGATATTTCTATTTAACGTGCCGTTTCTCTGGCGGTCTACCTTCCTTGCTTCACGTATTCTCATGCACACTCAATCAGAACAAAAGAGTTCAAGTTAAGTAATTATATAAGTCGAACGTGTATTGCCGGTATTAACGTGGTTATTTTACATAGTCACTCTTACATATAGGAATAATAAGGTGTCCACAACACGTCAATTATATCCAAGCACATAAACGTCAATACATGGAAAAGAATAATATATAAGCACGACTTCACAGTACAGTAATTCCAAATGAACAATTTATGTAAATAATCCTATATGGAATAACGTCATGTAACCTTTTAAGCAGAAGTATCCAGTCCCCAGTGACAAAAAAACCTTCCCCTTATATCTGTCCACTGGTCAGTCTAAAATGGCGACCCACTGCAAAACGTCAACCAATGGGACAAAGTCTACACAATTGTCTACACAACGATTGGTCAGGAGGCGTGTCCAGTGTTAAAGGGATTAGTCATACCACCTGGACTAGCTAGAAGAGGTGGGGGTACGAGAGAGGGGGGGGGGGGAGGCGGTCTGTCACCACATATACTATCTTTCACAACTTTGTACATCTCGTGTTTTAAACAAAGGACCCTAACTAGGCACGGCGCGTGACTCGCGAGGCCAAACAATAGGCCCAAATTGTATCGCATCCAAGATTCGGCTGAACGACCATCGGCGCCCTAGTGTGCAACACTGGACACCATAGCCCTTCTCAGTTGCAAACAATAGATGATAAGGATGAATTAAAAGGTGCTAGCGGCAACAAGGAGAGATAATCTAGGTGCGTCATGACCTGACCAAGCGGTTGATAAAGGCGTCGGGGTGTGGGGAAAGGATGGGGGATGGGTGTGTAGGAGAAAAGATTTTTCCCAAACACGCACATTATACCTAAACGTATGCGTAACTAATTACAAAGCACTAAACTTTGCATAATTAATTTCACATCATAACAATTGGTACATTTACTACAATGGAGTTTTCTAATGTGGCACAATTCCCTTAATATCCTAACAAGGCATTGTTCTGGCCACACACATTTTTTCTAAGATGTTGCCAAGGAAATTATTAAATGCGTCTACTCTAACCCCATATAATATACTGATGTAAAATAGGTTCTTTTAGTTATGAAGACATTACTACGGCATGACATATAGCTGCAGGCTAAAAATCTACAATAGCCATTAAAAGTTTGTTGTTTTAACAAAACTATCAATGCTTGCAGAATGCGAAGATATTCCAGTGGACTACATCAGTTGGGGAGAGACCGAAGCTATTGTCTGCATCACGCTGGCATGCCTAGGCATCAGCGTCACCCTTTGGATCTTTGTGATCTTTCTGCGCTACAAGGATACGCCCATTGTGAAGGCGTCAACCAGAGAGCTGAGCTACATTATCCTGGTGGGGATCTGCCTGGCCTTCAGCGCCAATTTCTTCATCGTAGCCAAGCCAACCAAAGAATTTTGTTACCTCACAAGGTCAGTTACATTCAGTTCAATGTATACAGTGGATAGAGTTAAATCAGAATTTATGAAATAGAAAAAGTAAAATCAGAATTTCTAAAACGGAAAAAATATCAGAATTTCTACATTTGAAATAGTTAAATTATAATTTCTAAAATGAAAAAGGTTGAAACATAAGTTCTAAACTGGAAAAAGTTAAATCAGAATGTCCTAAATAAAAGGGTTCAAGTAGAATTTCTTAAATGGAAAGAGTAAAATCAGAATGCCGACAGTGAGAAGAGCGAACATTTTTTTAGTTTCCTTACATTCAGTAAGTTGCTTTTAAAACTATAGAGAGGAATTTTTTGGTTAGAGTAGCTTATCTAAAGTGGGTGTAGGGGAGGGAGTCAGTCACCCTATTCGTTAAAGTTTAGATAGGCTCCAAACTGACACTTTTCTAACCTTAGTTTCTTCTTCTTTTTCTTCATATCACCGAGGAAAGAGTTTACAATTTAACTACACATAAAATTAAAAAAACACCATCAAAAACAACAATTATAAATAGATGACAGAGTGTCACTTTAGGTTTTTAGTCCAGCTCCCAAATAAATCAAATCTAACATTCTTAAAGGGCGCCTATATCGACTCACGCCCCAGGCGCTTCAGACGCCTTTTACCATAGTTACCCCCCACTGCATGGTTGTATTTGTGCAGCTTGAAATTTTTAGCCCACTACTATAGAGAAGCTGAGTGAATAACCATACTGTTTCAGCTGGAAAAAAATTAAATGTAAGTTTTAATAACATTTTGTTTGTAAATATATTATGAACGTTGCCTAGTGCCTATTTTGCCTGTTGTTAAATGTCTTCTTGTGGGATTTCAGGATTCTCCCAGGTCTAAGTTTCTCACTGATGTACGGATCCCTAGTTACGCGGACCAATAGGATTGCAAGAATTCTGGAAGGCAGCAAGAGGATAATGACGAAAAAGCCAAAATTTATGAGTGCAACAGCTCAGGTAAATTTAGACAAACACTATGAGACCCAATCCTTCAAGTGGTATTTTGGTGTTTATATCTTGTGCGTTTAATGTAATGGTAGCAAGATATGAATATAGACACAAAAAGCACCAATGAAAAATATTGTTATTGATTATAATATGAAAACAATATGGAAAACAAATAGAATAAGTCTAAACATAACAACTTCTGAAGGGGCACAGTGGCCGTACCATAAGTCCTAGGTTTGAATCCTGGTAAACGCTAGGATTTTTTCCCGGAACTCGAGTGTGTCCCTGAGTATACCCAGCTCTGATGGGTACCTGACCTTAGTTGGGGTAAAGTAAAGGCAGCTGTGTATAGTGCTGGCTACACAATCACCTAGTATGCCGTGGCCACTGTCACTGGAGAACGCTGCTTCATCGGCCCTATGGATCAATTTGGTCAGACGGCTACTTTACTTTCAACTACTTCTGCACATGCTAAAATCTATAACAAACAAGTTATAACAATACCTTATTCTTACTACAGGTAGTTATCACCGGCATACTCATTGGTATCGAATGTGCTGTAATCGTAGCCATGCTGGTCTACCAGCCGGCCAATTCCAAGTTCGACTACCCATCTCTGTCAAAAGTGCGTCTTATCTGCGATACTTCCAACATGGGAATCATTGTTCCACTAGGGTTCGTCCTGGTCCTCATCATTTTCTGTACGATATACGCAGTTAAGGTAAGTATTCAAGAAAGAAATCTCTTTTTTTAAATATATTATGCCTATTTTAGCATCATTAATTGATTCTTCTACATTACAATCTAATGTAATTACAAGCACTATGATATTATACCAAGTCATGTAAGTCATTATGACAACAAGAAAGGACAATCAGATCACTAGCTCAAAGTCAACATATTACAACAATTTAATCCACACTGCGACACTAAGTTTCAGTTGGTTACACTGTTACACAATTACATTTACCCATTGACTAAAAGACGGCTGGTCTTATGGTTATTTCACCGGACTGTTAACTGACACGTCGCGGGTTCTATCCCTGCCGCCCTGCAGTAGTTTTGGGCCTAGTGGACGTAATACTCTTTTATCTAGAAGGACCGTCTGTACAACTTATAAGTTTAGTACACACAGACAGTATTCATTCAGATACTTCCCGAAAAAAATCAGGAAACCTTCCTGTACAAAATACTGTGTTCTGGAAATTATGAAAATAATTTCAAAGAGCAATAAATCACCACAATAGTCTCCATTATATGTCAGATTATTTATCTCTGGAACTGATGCTAGTTCTAAACGCTGGCATTTCCTAACATTTAAGTAAAGGGGGAATAATTATAATATTTACCTCCACTTAATTCAAACAAAAGGTCTTTATTTGCGTCAGAAAATGGTCGAAACTCCGTCACCTGCATACGATTGTGAGAAGATTCTAGAATTGACAAATTTATTACAACTATAAGAATGACACAATCCTAAATGCGCTTGACTTTTAATTTATATCCTATATTATAATCTACAGTCGGTGTAATCTAAAAAAAAAAAGTTGTTCACGTATCAGGCTTTTTACTTTGTTTTTAAATGATTTTAGTTTATTGATTCCCCTGACAATTTCAGGCAACCCATTGCAAGTCCTAAAGTCAATCCAAAGAAAGTAACTTAAAAAATACATTTGTGCTTTAAATAGAAAAATGATTTCTTATCTCTTTCTATATCTTTCTATCTCTTAATGAATGAAATCATTCTTTGAGTTAACAAAAAATAACGTATATACTATTTATACATAAAAATATATTCAATAATTTATACAATGATTTTGCTTCTTTCTAAACGTATTCTTTGGTTCGTTCAACAGACGCGAAATTTACCTGAGAATTTCAACGAAGCCAAGTTCATCGGGTTTACAATGTACTCCACCTGTGTTATTTGGCTGGGATTTTTTCCCATATACTTTGCAGGGGAAAACAAAGAGATTACGCTAAGTTTCTCCATGTCACTCAGTGCCATCATCGCTCTCATCCTTCTCTTTGTACCCAAGGTAACAAAGTGTTATATTGTTGTAGATATTTCTCTTTCTTTGTTTCCTTATATAACGAATCGATATGAAGTCTTGAAATGCAAGTTACTTATTGTTATTTCACGTTAAACTTATTTGCATATTTTTATAAGCCTTGCAATTCAAGTCCCATAATTAGTTTTTAAGTTAGACTAAGCTCCATAAAATTATTAGCCTTAAAATTCAAGTTCCATAATTTCATTTCACGTAGAAGTTATAAGACTAAACTAAACTCCATTACGTCTTTAGGTCCATTTCATTCACAAAAACCAATTCAATATAAAAACTCAAAATGCCAATTCAAATTATATATTATTTCATATCGCGTATAATTAGGGTCTTCGACTCTATAAATTTTGAATCAAAGTACAATTAGTTCACCGGACTGTCAAGCAAAAACCAACTGACACATCGCGGGTTCTATCCTTGACACCGACCGATCCCTGTCGCTCTGTGGGAGTTTTGGGACTAGAGGACGTAATAATCTTCTAGAGCACACTAAGCATACTAAAATAGCATGGATAGAAGCGTTATATAAATAACCATTATTATTATTATTATTATTATTAATTTTACTTCACCTAAAAGTAAGTGTTAGTTTCATAACACTACGAGTCTTAAAGTCAAAAGCTCTAAAATTTTATTTTACAAATGAATAGGTTACGCGTCGATGACACTTCTGTACTCATGGTTCTCAAAGCTGACGAATTTTGTAAACTACCGATACGCTTCCATTAAAAGTACACCTGTGGGCTAACGGATGGGAAAAGCCGCTGTTGCGCGTCCGAGATTTTATTGCACCACCGTGGGACCCCTTGTCTGTGTAGTGAGGAAGCAATGTGCGCAAGAGCCCGTCTCGCCAAGCCCTGGTGCCTGAATGTCGCGGCCTACAGTGTGAAATGTATGCTACCGGGCGACAGAATAGGAATACGTGCGAACCAGGATGATGCTCTCAGGGGAAACCCGCATGTGGGGAGAAGCAGAGTAGTGCATTTGACGAAGGAAATTGTACCCATCGCTAGTCTCGGACAGGATCTGGGTGTGTCCCACTCCCCCTCCTCCCCACAATTTTGATCCACCCCTTTAAATCGTTCAGTTCTAGACTTAAGAGCCGGAAGGACAGATGAGATCGACTTTCAATAAAGAACTTTAAAGAAGTGATTAACATTTTTTGTACAGCCTGCAACAATGTCCTACCATTACAACATTACTTAATGCTACAAGTAGTATAAATTAACTACCGAGTTCAAGAAATTTCTTGTTAATAAAATTTCAACCAGATAATCTTTTTAATCCATTATAACGTTATAAGGTACACATTTATATATTTAATCTAACACCAACCGAGGCCATAATCTAACGTTAATCTCAATAATTTCAAAAGACATAATAACTATGGCTTGGCTTTAAATAGTCCAAGGTTGTCAAACTCAATAGCACACAAAAGGTCGAAACTATGTAAAAAAAAAAGCACTTAAAGAATGCGGGCGGACCTGGATAAAAATTCTCTTAGCGTTGTCAAACAAAAACTTGTATATTATAACAATAAACTAATAAAACACAACAACAGACAAATGTTGAAATAATATCAATGTTTTCACGCCTGTGGGTATCTCACAAACTAAATTTGACATCGCTAGGGTATTGTTTGCATAAAGATTATATATATATATATATATATATATATATATATATATATATATATATATATATATATATATATATATATATATATATATATATATATATATATAAAGAGAGAGAGAGAGAGAGAGAGAGAGAGAGAGATTGTATGAGAAAGAGATATAGATATATTCATCGCAAGGGGAGATAGGCTGTAGACTTCTAGTGTTCTCTAGCTGTATTAGTAATTTTAAAATTCAATTTAAACGCCTTGTGTTTTACCAACACTTATGAATAAATCACACCATTAGACCTATATAAAGGCTGTTCCATGTACTGAACACAATGATATTCAACTGCCCTATTAAAAGGCTGTCAATTACTGACTAAAAACATTAAATGGAGCTATGAGCAAAAGATTAAAATAACATAAACAAATTTGACAAGAGTTCACAGAGGGTCAGGAGTGAAGCCACGAGGGGGGCTAAGGAGGGCCTGGCCCCCTGTTGTTGTTTTTTTTGAAGAATACTTTTTTGTAAACAGTTTTTTTTTTATGTGGTGGATTCGCGAAAAATTTGTCACACGAAAGTTCAGCCCACCCTCAAAAATATGTCTGGCTCCGCTCCTGCAGAGGGTATAAAAATTAATAAGGGATTAACATTTTACCCTAACACGATTTCACTATACATACATTTATTATATATTTAGTTTTCCCCATTGTCATGGTTACAGATAAGATGTACAAGTAAAGATATGTGAAACTTGCCCAACTCAGGCCCAATTATATTTTCTGACGCCTAAATAACTTAAATAAAAATGTATTCCGTTCAATTCTTGAGACCAAGTCCCCAAAGACGACTACAATTGAAATATTTTTTTGTCTACGAACTCACAGTCCTTGATTTTGCCAAGACAGATACGACGAACTATAAAGAATAACTAACTTGATATAGTCAACAGTGGTTCTAAAAAACATAAAGATTAAATTAATATAACCAATTAAAAATGATTTTGCCCTAAAAATTATCCCTCGGAATTAATTGACCACCGTCCGGAAGAGGCCCGCTTGCCTTGGGCTTGACACCTATGTTTTCAGATGATAAATGAACAAAGCTATGACGACACACTAGATCCATATAGATATATAACTTATCTATAACAGCTCCTTACAATTATTCGCCACTTGCTTTAGTTATATCTCTGAGTAAACAATACTTTGTAATGCTGGCGTTTTCTATACGAAACAATATATCAACGTTTTATTTAGGTCTACGTCATCATCTGGGTGCCAGAGAAGAACACAAGAGGGGCGTTCACCACATCTAAAGATGTCCGATGTCATATAGGCTCAAAGTCAATGGCGTCAGGGGACAGTATCGATATAAAGTAAGTCTAATCAATGCATTTGAACGCCCCTTTATTTATTTCACCATAGACTTCAAAGAAGAAATATTTTTTTTCTGTGTGTCAATATTTTGCTTTATTTTTAAAGTAATAAGTCAAGCTATTGCATTAGAACGAAATTGTATTAGATAGTAATATTTTTTTATACTATGCATTTGTAAAATATTGTACACCTTTTAAAGTACTCACACGTTCTTATAAGAACGATTTTTACTTTTGTGTGTCATTACTAAATTGTCCTAAACAAGGAATCTGAATCTCAAAAATACTGAATTGAAATGGATGCTTTAAAAATACCGGAATAAAATATTTAAACTTATATTTTCGATAAAAAATATATTTTTATCTTAGCGTTTGTGTCGTATTTAAAACAAAACACATTTATGTCATCGTTTAAAAAAACAACAACATCTTAATGACACCAAATGCGGCATTTGATGTTTCTGTTACAACAAATCAGATAGCATACATCATGAAATAGTTGCACGTGAACTGGTTGCCTATCCGAAGCGATGAACTTAAGTACGCTGCTTGTTTTTATTGTCAACGTGAAAATACTCGCACAACTCGTACTGTGAGTGGTCAAATGATTACTTAGACGTATTTCTAGGGACAGATTTGCGACCAAACGCGAAAAAAATATAATAGACATTCAAAAGTTTAGTGAAACATTTGGATTCCTTGTTGGACAATGAGGTTGAACATCTTGAATTTGAGCTTGACAAACTTGAAGACACATTGTCGTTTATGAGACAATTAGAAATTGAAATAAAAAAGAAATTTCAGTCTTATGATAATACTACCAGACCAACTGACGGTAACATTGAAACATTGGTACCTTTAAAGATAACTTTAATTAAGAAAAAAATTAAATGGCGGTGCAAGAGAAAAATATTTATAAATTGCATGTGATAGCTTATCGCTGCACATCCGACCAGTGTAGAGTCTGAGAGCAAATTTTCTCGTCATCAGGTTATTTTTGCCACCTTCTGGGCTCAAATCTAATCATTCAAACATTGGACACCACGTCAAATACATACTCTTTTTTTACATTAAATATTTTCTTGAACGCATATATAATACTTAACTAATTCTAATAGTCCATTCATTTTCCTTACTTCACCAATTTGAATTATACCAGTATTCTTATTTTGAATAGTTCTATATTACACCCTGAATCAATTCTATACTACTACTCTGCGTAGAGCTTTAATTTTTGTTCTAGCTCTGTATGTAAGATCTATATTTCCTAGTTCTAGCGTACCCTTAACGAGATCCTCCATTGTCACGCGCTAAATCAGTTTCATCCTCAGGCAGCGAGTTCTAAATTGACAATAAAAGTCTCCGAAATTCGTGAGCAAAGAGAATGAAATTTTCTCGTGGCCTGGATAGTGACTGCCAGTGACTATGTCTCCTTTTGTTCTAAGTGTCAACTCAAAATTGATCTGCCAGAACGATAATGAGAGGCGTTTCTTCCCCTTCTATCTCTTACAGTGTCAGTAATGAAAACTGAATAGAAATTAAGACTGTTGGCAGCATTACGTCTGAGCGTTAAGGAAAAGTCAGTGGCAGATCATTTCCATTTTATGTGTTAGACAATGAAACGGATTGACAACTTTCCCACCTCATTGTTTTGTGCTACTTTCAAAAGAAAGGCAATTGAAGCAAACTAAGATATCTTTTATGAACTAATAGATTTAATGAAGAAAATTAATGTTAAATTGTCAATCAATCAAATCAATCAAGCGATTTATCTCTTTTTCTCTTTGTCTGTTTTTCAAATGGTCTGTCTAACATCTATCTATCTATCTATTATATATCTATCTATCTATTATATATCTATCTATCTATCTACTTCTCTCTCTATATATATATATACATCTACTTATGTATATATTTATCAATAAATCCATGTATAGATGTATATATGTATTTGTGTATCAATCTATCCAGCTATTAAAAAATCAGTATATCACTGTAAATATCTACCTCTCTCTTCCTACACCCTCCAGTTATAAATCACTGTAGGTATATTGAAAACTATATTAATTCTTTTTCCCAACATATATTTCCTTTCTAAAATTCTTAAATTTCAAGATGCCCTAACTCATCTATCTCATCCGTCAGAACAGCTATAATTGCCTGTTATATATAATCTACCAGAATTCATTGTCAATAATTCCACAATATTTTATTTCTTACAAAAATTACTTAACACTCATTTAATCTTGAGGCCGATACTTTAATAAAGATCATTCAAATCGTTTATCCAATGTTATAGTTTGTGGCGACATTAATTTAACATTGATAATATTGCTTTTATGTATCTTAGATTTGTAGACAAGTTGTTGAAGTTATGTTTAAGAAAACATTATTTGGATTATTCTGTATATTATATATATATATACGTGTGTTTGCGTCTGTGTATGTGTGCGCGCACTGTTGATTATATTTGAGAAGGTGGATCTAATATGAGCATCAGACAGAAGAGGGACATATAGCTGACCGCAGATGACCCGAAGCTTTGATAATGTCCTTGTGAAGAGGACCTGGCCTCCAGTAATGGGACAGAAACCTAGTTATCCTGACACGGAGTGACACGGGCAGGGAACGCAAGAAAACACTAAGGCGATGTAATGAAAGCTACAAATTAGGTTTACGATTTTTTTTGTTTCACTCGGGACTCGTCCCGGGGAAAATGAGCGGGACACTGTTAAAATAGCTTTTTAAAAATTAGAGAAAGAAAACATTGTCCCGGGTCCCCGAGGATGGAACGGAGCTCCAGTGAGCTGAGATTTTGAAAGTATTTTTTTATTGAGTGATGGGGGGGGGGGGGGGGGCTTGAATGGAGTTGTGTGAACTAGAGCCACAAGAAACTAAGGACTAATTTATACTCTTTGCTGAGCTGCTCGGTATAGATTCTAACCATTATGGTACAATGTGTAAGTGTAAGATCTTCACAACTCGTTGGTCTGTGTAACAGCTCACTTTTATTCTCATTCTACAATCTTTTTATAGCTCTTTGTTACAGTCATATACTCAGTATTCAGACACTCAAACAAAGCATTCAAGAACACAGCTCAACATGGCCAGTCAGTCTAATAATAACACAGGACTATCAGGTCATTAAGTCCAGTCAGCAGATTACAAGAATACAGCCCTATGTGTGTCACTAAGTTTCAGTCAATACATGATTGCAAAGTCATTTACACACGCACAGTTACTCGGTCAAATAGTCTACCTTTCACTGGAGTGTCCTTACATCAACTGACCAAATCATTCCTCCTTACTTCTCCTTAACTTTCTTAATACCGCTCAGTAAACTAGACTTTCAAATTCACTCTTTTTTCATGCCTTACACACTTCACTCTATCTGACATTACTTCACTCTATCTGACATTACTTCACTCTATCTGACATTACTTCACTCTATCTGACATTACTTCACTCTATCTGACATTACTTCACTCTATCTGACATTACTTCACTCTATCTGACATTACTTCACTCTATCTAACATTACTTCACTCTATCTGACATTACTCTCCACTGGCAGTGATATATATATAATATATATATATATATATGTTCAAATTATTTGTTTATTCAAAAAAGGAGAAGCCCGACTTTGTTTCAGGGATTCCTCTCCTGTGACCAACTTAAGGTATAGGTCTGATCATATTTGTACCCAGTAGTTCACCACCATTCCTCTCCTGTGACGGACTTAAGGTACAGGTCTGATCATATTTGCACCCAATAGTTCACCCCCATCCCGCTTTTCCACCAATAGTTTAAGGGCAAGCCATTTGAACTGAAACGTAGACAACTTGGATTTACGCCAGTGCTTCTATTAAGTTGGCGTATTTATAATTATTGTCGAATTACGGAGTTACTTAATGCCGTTTATTGTTTCAATTGGCGAGTTGACTTTATAGACATTTTGTAAGAGCCAATCGAGACTATAACAGGCTATATTCAAGCTCAACAGAATATACAATCTATATAAATTTAGAAACAGTTGTATGAAAGCTTCATGATTGTCTACACTTAGTGGTCTCTGTTAGGTTAACCCCAACTACACTACTAAACTCGAGGTAAAAATATTTCCCTCGTGAGCTCAGCTGTATTCTCTTGTATAAAGCCTTTAAGGAGCTTTCAAAATCCAGTTACAACACCATCTCTCACTCGTATTCTTACTTCGCTTATACAATAACGCCCACACGTTCAAGTTTTTATAATCAGGTTATAGTGACTCGGCATCAGCGTTGGCGGTGGTTTAAACTTTGTGTGTGTGTGTGGATAATATAGTCTAGCAAATGTTTGGAGATGTTCACAGCAATTTAGTTTTAGTGAATCTTTTACTTTACACTGTTGATTAACTTAAGTATATTTATAAATATATCTATCAATGTATCTTTCTATCTATCCATCAGTCTATCTATCAATATTCCTATTTATCTATCTATCTCTATCAATCAATCTATTTAACTATCTCTATTTATCTATATATCAATCAATCTATCAATATTTCAATCAATCAATCAATCTATCTAACTATCTTTATCAATCTATCGTTCTATCTATCAATCTAACTATCTATCTTTCTCTCTTTCTATCTGTCTATCCATCTATTTATCTAACTATCTATCAATCGATTTATAGATATTTATTTACATTAATATTGTATATTGATTATATGATTTATTGTGCATTTTCTTATCTATCTTCTTACCTATCTATCTATGTATCTATATACTTATCTATCGATTTACGTGCCTAGATGTGTATCTATTTACCTACATTTCTAACTATCTTTCTACCCGTTTTGAAAACAAAGATAATTGTCCTGCATCTTATAATGTGTTGTGAATGTTTTCTACTCTAAAAATTTCCCCCTACTGTGATGTATACCCGTTAGGGTTGTCCGATACATTTTGAGAACATTCTGGAAACTTCCCATCCTCGCGTCATTGTGTATCCATTCAATTAGAAAATTTTCTAAACTGTATTTTTAACAATCTATATAGCCTATTATATACCATACATTGGTAAAAAATGTGCCACTTATTGTGATTAAATTTTATGTTGTATTATGATATAATGTATTGTGCTATTAATTTGTCATATATTGTGTTATATTGTTATATTATATGACATAATACACTGATTTATTTTTTAAATATCGTTATATGTATATGTTATATTATATATTATATGTGTTATACTTTATTCATTTATATACTTTGATTATATGAGGTATACTTTATTCATTTATATACTCTGATTATATGCGGTATACTTTATTTATTTATATACTCTGATTATATGTGGTATACTTTATTTATTTATATACTCTGATTATATGTGGTATACTTTATTTATTTATATACTCTGATTATATGTGGTATACTTTATTTATTTATATACTCTGATTATATGTGGTATACTTCATTTATTTATATACTCTGATTATATGTGGTATACTTTATTTATTTATATACTCTGATTATATGTGGTATACTTTATTTATTTATATACTCTGATTATATGTGGTATACTTCATTTATTTATATACTCTGATTATATGTGGTATACTTTATTTATTTATATACTCTGATTATATGTGGTATACTTCATTTATTTATATACTCTGATTATATGTGGTATACTTTATTTATTTATATACTCTGATTATATGTGGTATACTTTATTTATTTATATACTCTGATTATATGTGGTATACTTTATTTATTTATATACTCTGATTATATGTGGTATACTTTATTTATTTATATACTCTGATTATATGTGGTATACTTCATTTATTTATATACTCTGATTATATGTGGTATACTTTATTTATTTATATACTCTGATTATATGTGGTATACTTCATTTATTTATATACTCTGATTATATGTGGTATACTTTATTTATTTATATACTCTGATTATATGTGGTATACTTTATTTATTTATATACTCTGATTATATGTGGTATACTTTATTTATTTATATACTCTGATTATATGTGGTATACTTCATTTATTTATATACTCTGATTATATGTGGTATACTTTATTTATTTATATACTCTGATTATATGTGGTATACTTTATTTATTTATATACTCTGATTATATGTGGTATACTTTATTTATTTATATACTCTGATTATATGTGGTATACTTCATTTATTTATATACTCTGATTATATGTGGTATACTTTATTTATTTATATACTCTGATTATATGTGGTATACTTTATTTATTTATATACTCTGATTATATGTGGTATACTTTATTTATTTATATACTCTGATTATATGTGGTATACTTTATTTATTTATATACTCTGATTATATGTGGTATACTTTATTTATTTATATACTCTGATTATATGTGGTATACTTCATTTATTTATATACTCTGATTATATGTGGTATACTTTATTTATTTATATACTCTGATTATATGTGGTATACTTCATTTATTTATATACTCTGATTATATGTGGTATACTTTATTTATTTATATACTCTGATTATATGTGGTATACTTTATTTATTTATATACTCTGATTATATGTGGTATACTTTATTTATTTATATACTCTGATTATATGTGGTATACTTCATTTATTTATATACTCTGATTATATGTGGTATACTTTACGTGATATCGGAACAGTGGCCAAGCGTACCCAAGGTCCTTAAGTCTACCCTGCTCTGATGAGTACGTGAATTTAGTTAAGGTAAGGGAAATGCGGCTGAGCCTAGTGCTGGCCACACAATCACCTAGTATGTCGTTGCCACAGAAACTAGTGAATGCTGCTTCACCGGCCCTATGGATTAATTTGGTCCTACGAGGGATACATTATTGTGATACAATGTAATATATCTGGTTCTATAGTTTTTGTTTTTGGTTTTTCATTATTGATAGGGAGAGCAACACATGTGAAAACTTCTTCAAATCGGACAAGGGACATAACAAAAACTGGAAGCAGAAATCATTAGATGAGAAGCGTCTCAGGTGCGTGGATCTATGGAAGAGGTCAATATTATAATGTTTATGTTTGACTTGTTAGAGGTCAAAGCTGTGTGTTTAAATCTTAATACTTATTATCGTTGAATCATGCCATTATGCTTAAAAGCAATTTCATAAACTTATTAAAAAAACGAAAGATGAATTCAGGTTTTTCTTAGCAATAATCTTTAGCATAGAAGGAGTGTCGGTAAAATATAAGATTCTACAATTTTGAGGGACTTAAACCCAGATGTGGGCTATGCTTGATATGAATATATTATATTTTTTGCTTACATATTTTGACAGCTGATATTGTTGTCAATGGTGTCAAACAATGGAAACTATAATTTATACGATAAGTCGATTTTTACATACATTTAATGTTTCGTGAATGTAAAAATATATATTTTGTCTATAACAAGTTCTACCTGTGAGTTATACGTTGTAATTGCATCTTCCACTCAGGTTTGTGATGCACAGGTCTGGGGGACACAACGGAGACAGCTCCTATGTCAACCACGGCGTCCTGCCCAGTCTGTCGGGCGTCACCAGAAGCACAGCTTTCGTCAACAGAGACAACTCCAGCGACAGTACCAGGACCGTCTCCACGCCGATCAGCTCAGCAAGCATCCAGGAAAAGGAGCGGCTGGCCTACAAGGAGCACCGGGAAAACCCTGGCGTGGAGGCCATCCGCCAGAGCCTGGCTCGGGATTTCCCGATGGCCAGTGGGAAGCGGCAGCTATCGCTTCGCCCCGGCTCACCCGCGGAGAAAGAGAAGCACAGAATCCACAATGTCGCCGTGGTAGACTTGGGCGAACTTTTAAGCCAAGACACGGACTCGCCAACCAGGCACGGAAAGCCCAGAGATTTCCGTAAATCGCTTTCCTCCACCTGTGTGTCTACCTGTCAGAAAACAAAAACAGCAGAATGCCAGACTGGCGATGAACTGGTGCAGTTTATGCTGCCGCCTTTAAGGAGGAGAAGCATTTCCAGGAATAAACTGACTAGATCTGGTGCTGTTGATGATCAAATGTTACCCACTTCCTTAGGGACTGAGACACACCACTGTTTAGGAAACTCATCCCCTCTGTACCACAAGCCTAATTTCCAGAAGGACGATCCTAAAAAAATCCGACCTCCGTCCAGAAAAAAACCGCTGGTCATCTGCTTTAGCCAAGATCGCCAGGCGCTCTCTTCCCTTCCGGATCTGGATTCTCCGAAGACGTCGTCGCTGCTCGGCTCTTACGGTGGAGAACATTCGCACCGTCGCAGCAGCCACCAGCAGCCTCTGCTGCAGCACGAGTTCAACAGCCGCTGCGAGCGGAGCTACAGCAACGATCCGTTACCATTCCAAGCGTCATCGTCGCCGCATCTTGCCATCCCCACCGACCGCTCTCATAGACACTCGACCTCTAGGCTGTTGACACCAGACTCGACCGACTTCAGCTTCCTGGAAGGCGTCGAGGCTTTTGAAAACAGCATGAGCCCTTGCTACTCAGAGCATCGCGGGGTTCCGAAATGTAAGCTACGCAGATTCCCGGAGCCAGGGATTTCCCCGTCTAGTCCCTGCGGAGGTTTCGGCGAGATCAACAATGACTCGGAGCCTTCACTCCTTCAGGATGAGAGCTGTAGCTCCGTAACAGCCAGCACCGCGTCCTCGTCATTCACTCTACCTCCGTTTCAAAACAGCTCCGACAGCAATCATTCCCTCGTAGATGTGGACAGCGTAGAGGAAGCGTACAATACCACACCCAACAGTCTGTGCAAACAGCCAAACGAAGGTTACTATGGTGACGACGATGAAGAAGAAGAAGAGCTAGTAAACATGCATTTAAATGCCTCGATGCCCCTCATGGGAGAAAACGCCACAAAAACAAGCAAATTAGAGCACGTTTCACCGATTCTGTCCCTTGAGCCTTTGGATCGTGAAGAGACTGAGGTTTTGGAATTTCAGAAATACTTGCAGGGTCATGGAGTAAAACTAGACATTTCTACCATTCAATCAAGCGACCTGTAGAAATTGTCATGGAGTAAAACTAGACATTTCTACCATAAAATCAAGCGACCTGTAAAAATTGTCGTGGAGTAAAATTAGACATTTCTACTATTCAATCAAGCGACTTGTAGAAATTGTCATGTAGTAAAACTTGACAATTCTACCACTTAATGAAGCGCCCCGTAGAAATTGTCGTGGAGTAAAACTAGACATTTCTACCATTCAATCAATCTACCTGTAGAAAATGACATCGAGTTAAACTAGACATTTCTACTATTCAATCAAGCGACCTGAAGAAATTGTCGTGGAGTAAAACTAGACATTTCTAGTATACAATCAAGCGACCTGTAGAAATTGTCATGGAGTTAAACTAGACATATCTACTATTCAATTAAGCGACATGTAGAAATTGTCGTGGAGTAAATCTAGACATTTCTACCATTCAATCAAAGACCTGTAGAAAATGACATCGAGTTAAACTAGACATTTCTACTATTCAATCAAGGACCTGTAGTAATTGTCGTGGATTAAAAGTAGACATTTCTACCATTCAATCAAGGACCTGTAGTAATTGTAGTGGATTAAAAGTAGACATTTCTACCATTCAATCAAGGACCTGTTGTAATTGTCGTAGATTAAAAGTAGACATTTCTACCATTCAATCAAGGACTTGTAGTAATTGTCGTGTATTAAAAGTAGACATATCTACCATTCAATCAAGCTACCTGTAGAAAATGACATCGAGTAAAACTAGATATTTCTACCATTCAATCAAGCGGACTGTAGAAATTTACGTCGAGTAAAACTAGACATTTCTACCATTCAATCACGCAAACTGTAGAAATTGACGTCGAGTAAAACTAGACATTTCTACCATTCAATCAAGCGAACTTTAGAAATTTTCGTGGAGTTAAACTTGCCTTTTCTACACTCAAACAAGCGAACTGAAGAAAATATCATTATAAACATGAAGAGAGTTCTTAAACAAGAGCTCTCTAATAAAAACAAACAAACAATGCATACAAACAATGTAATAAAAAATTGGTGGTTAAGCTAATAAGTATTCTCTCTTATCCTTACGCAAAAGGAATTTCTATAGAAATCAAATTACTGCCAGAAAACATTGTGACAATCCGATGCAAGCCAACTTAATTTCTTTAAATTTTTGTTGTTTCCCGTTTCCATTTGAATAATTTTTTTTTTTTTATTGATATACATGAGCTAGGATTGTAAAATCCCTTGTAAAGAAAGTAATAATTGTTTATCATTTCAAAGCATTGCCATTTGTTGTATCAAAGCAACAACAATATAATATTGTGTGTGCTTTCATTGTTGTTATAAATTTGTACCGAATGTTTTTCTTGGATTCAATAAATGTTTGTTTTCCCATAAAATGCCCAAAAATAAAGAACTCGATGGGAACAGTATATGTGTTCAGTGGCGGCGCCAAAAGTTCAGACTTAGTTCTAAGTGATGAAGAAAAAGGTAAATCAATATTATAATTAGTCAAAATTGGGGAGAAAGTTTTATATTTTTTCGGCTCTTTGACAATTACAGGGAAAGCCACAAAAAGCAGATATTTCTGATTTTATCTTAAAATTTGCAAAGATAATGTGAGGTGCTCTCCTTAATCTCCGCCACTCACTGCATTTAAATTTTTTTATGCACGCGTAATGTTCACCTAAGTCTGAACAATATTTTATATTTTGCAAAGATGGGCATTTCAATTTGTTTGTTTTCACTGAAATCTGTTTGAATGTATTATTGGCTTTTTCTTGCCTCGGTAATCATAGCACAGAACCTGTCGTAAACACAACACGACCTACATAGCACAGAACCTGTCGTAAACACAACACGACCTACATAGCACAGAACATGTCGTAAACACAACACGACCTACATAGCACAGAACCTGTCGTAAACACAACACGACCTACATAGCACAGAACCTGTCGTAAACACAACACGACCTACATAGCACAGAACCTGTCGTAAACACAACACGATCTACATAGCACAGAACCTGTCGTAAACACAACACGACCTACATAGAGGTCAGGAACGATAGGTTCATCAAGTAAGACAGATCACTGATTGCTAATAACTCTAATGCAAAACTTTCTGTCTCATTCAATGAGCTTTATTTGAGCCCAAGTCAAAAGGTGCTCTTTCAAGGGAAAAAATCTCATATTCACAGAGATGTGTAAAAATGCT
Organism: Anisus vortex; assembly: GCA_949126835.1. NCBI lineage: Eukaryota > Metazoa > Mollusca > Gastropoda > Planorbidae > Anisus > Anisus vortex. Next base: position 16,018,435 of record OX421497.1, on the reverse strand, counting down.
ATTAAGTATTGTCAGAACCTTCGTACACATGATTTGAATAGTGGGAAGATAAGTTATACACTGGAAAAGACACAGGGACGAAAAACGCGAAACAAAAGAAATGGCAGATATAGGCATCTTGGTGTCACTTAGGACAAATGACAACAAAAAATTGACTTCAGAAAAAAACATACTAATTCTTGATGGATTTCTTCAAGAATTTAACACACATCTCCATAGCCTATTTTTATGATATTCAAGATTATTACAAGCATAGGAGTTGCAAAAGAGGGGGTTTAGAAGCATAAACTCCACTCACTTGAAATGACAACAACTATCCTAAGCAACACAATTTTTTTTAAACCCTTGTAAAAAAATTATCCCTGCATCAATTTGTGCAAACTTTGTGGCAAATAGTTATTTAAGGACTTCTTGTATTCACCAAATGAGTTTGAGATACACATAAAGCTCCTAGGTTATTGAAACAAAGTCTAGAAAAATTGCATGTAATTAGTCACTTAGAGTCACCGGCAAAAAAACTTAAAATTCTCATCAAAAATGCGTTTTGAGGCATATTTTAATCAACCTAGGTCAAAATGCTATCTCATGCTATCTCGTTGTCCATGTTTGGTGTGAACTAAGTCCAAGTTTTAACTATTTCATTGCATTTTGACCCTTTAATAGCGATTTTAAAACTATCAGTATTGAGGTACGACCTTTTGACTTGGGCTCTTTTGCATCACTCTTCCGCGCATGTGACTTTCCACATATTTTTTAAAACAGCTGTTTAAAATTTTTGCTTCAAATCAATCAGTATAGTAATTATGAACTGACATAAATCAGAAATATTTCATGGATTTTAAATTTGACAATGTTGGGTTCGAATGGTTACGAAATTTAATATTTGAAATTTAATATTTGAAATTTAATATTTGAAATTTAATATTTGAAATTTAATATTTGAAATTTAATATTTGAAATTTAATATTTGAAATTTAATATTTGAAATTTAATATTTGAAATTTAATATTTGAAATTTAATATTTGAAATTTAATATTTGAAATTTAATATTTGAAATTTAATATTTGAAATTTAATATTTGAAATTTAATATTTGAAATTTAATATTTGAAATTTAATATAAAAAAAAGTCAAAATTATCTCTCAATTAAAATTAAACTTTTTATATTTTCATTTTGGTTCAACAAAATATTTTTTCGGTTGCCCGTTTCTTTTTATAATTTTCTTAATTTTATAATAAATATACATTTAAAAAGTGGATAATATAGTATTTATACATATTTTAACGCAGGCCTGGCGTACTTGCACTATATCTACAGATTATATAGATCTAGAGTATTCTAGAGTCTAGAGAGAAGTTAACATTTATTTTATTTTTTAAACGTATTTCAAATGATTCCATAATCTCCCACTATTATTATACATAACTAATTGTTTGCTAGAGTAGAAGTCGGCAACCTACGGCACGGTTGCCAGACTTGGCACGCAGGGCAACATTTTATGGCACGCGGAAGACCCATCAAATAGGCAATTCAGGTCTCGTCTTCTACAAGAAAATAGCAGGTTTACATTCGGGCTATTGGCACGCTGAATATATTAGAAATCCTACTTTGGGAAACTATGATCGGAAGGTTGTCGACCCCTGTGTTTAGCGTATATATTAGAAAACTAGATCTAAATGCAGTTGTAATGCTAAAAATTTCTATTTTTTTTGTACTCTCCAAGTTTTAAGTCCGGTTTGTTACTGGCAATAGTTTCAATGCAGAGATGGGCATTTGTTTAATGAATAACATTGCAATTCACAGAGCTATTTCTTAGCCTCTTAAACATTCGTTTGATTTATATTCGTTCATTAATTCGTACTGGTTTAATGTTCTTTAGATAACTTTCAAAATGTTAATAAGATTGTCTACAATCTCCTACGCAAATCAACTGCAACATCCTACTTCCAAAAAATTGTACGATTTGTATTTAGAAAGTTTTATTTATAACATTTTTGAAAAGTCCTAATACGTGTAAAAAATTATATTTTTAAAGTGTAAAGTCTGTTTTGAAGACAAAATATTAATCTATTTCAAGACGTACAACTTTGGATTGTATTTAAGGTCATTGGCGTTTAACAATGTCGACATTTTCATGTAGGCTAATGCATAATATTGTGTTGGAATATGTAGGCTATTGAAAACTTTTTTCTACGACACTACCGATCCCTTATTCATCTATCTATTTATCTATCTATCAATCTATCTATCTAACTATCTATCTATGTATCTGTCTCTCTATTGATTAAGCATCCAATCTAACTATCCACCAACCTTGTCTGACAACCTATCTATCTTTCTATCGATCCATTTGTCTGTTACTCTGTATCTTTGTTTATCTTTCCACCTACCTATACATCTACATGTTTATCAATATGACGTTATGCATGTCTGTCGCTGGATGTCACTGTCTTATTTTTATGAAATTCCATCAAAATATTTAATATATTAAATTATATTATAAATTTCAGTTAAAAATGTACATATCTTGACTTTTAAATCTAATGTTTATTTCAAAATGTATATATATTTCCACCTCACTTTATAAAAAGGTATCACCTACATTACAATTCTTCAATTTGATTTTTACAATTCTTATTATAGATACTAGTGGTTATGCCCGTCAAAATGACGGAGAAACGAATGACTACAATGTGTTTTGTTAAGAGAGAAAGAAAAAAATATACAATAAAATATACAATAATATATAGGCCTATATACAATAAAAACTGGAATGAGAACGTTTCTTTTCGGTATTTAGTTTTTGTTCTTTTTACTGGTTTCTGGTCGCCCTGACCCACTACTGCACCCATGGGCCTCAAAGACTGGCGTAGTGTGTAAACCACAGATACATTCCAATTAAGAATACACCGGCGGGCGAACGTGTGGGGGACAGCCCCCGCAGCGGGTCCGAGATCCATTGCACTGCCGAGAGGCCACGGGGTCTCGAGAACCACCCGGTGCCTGGATGCCTGTACTTATAGTATAGGATTTGCGCTACCGGGTGACTGTGCAGGTTTACGGGCGAGCCACCACGATAATGATTCTTAGAAGAAGAACCGCAGTGAACGGTCGCTGGCCTGCGGAAACTTCCCTGTTACACGGCCCGCCAAGCCTTTGGCGTGTCGTGTGGTGGCTGGAGCCCGGACTGAGTACACTCAATCCTAAACGTTACGCCCTGGACACAAGAGCCGAAAGGCTTGTCCGGGTTTTCTAAAAGACTTTTTTAATTCGGTCGCCCAGCATATTAATTGTTGCTGTCATGCTTCTAGTAGGCCCTATTAAAACGTAGCGAACAGTTGTGTTGAATTGTTATTAATAATATTAAATTAACAATGATAAACTATCTAAAAGAAAAAAGAAACAACACAAATACCAAACAATAAAAAGGTAAATAATGAAACAAAAGTAGAAAATAATATTTCAAAACAATAAAAACTAAAGTGAGAACGATTTTTTTCGGTATTTAATTTTTGTACGTGCTTATTGTATTATTAAAACAGTGTTGAGAATGTTTGTTTCAGTATTTAGTTTTTGTTATTTTATATTGTGTCCGTCGCCCTGACACTGGCTATGCATACAAATTGTTGCTGTTAAGCTTCTGGTATTTAAAAGTAATCATTTATAACTTGTCCTTTATAATGCGTATAATTTAATTTATAGAGTTAATAAAGTCGCATAATAATATTTTAAAGGATGTTCTCAATAGCGACTTGAATTCATGAAATAATTAAAACATTTGGTTACTTTTACTTAAAAGAATAATGCAAACATCTATAATGAAAAAAGAAATGATTTGATAGACATTACGTCATACGCTAGTATTTTTTTTTAAAGTAGGCCTACACCATTTAAGCTCTCCAAGTCAAATTGCGGGTGCGTAACTTTTAAAAAAGATCTCGCTACATTAAAAAAACAACAGCAGAATAGGGAAAACCCGATAAACCCTCGCGTTCAACATACAAAATATCGCGTTCAACATGTAATTGAACGGAAATGGCCATTTGCTATGCACGGCTTTATTTATTTGCATGGCTGGATCTAACATTTTGGATTTTTTAAATCAACACATTCATGATAATAAGTCATAAAATAAAATTCTCTATTGGAGTACGTTTTCAATTTATACATTTGACTTTTTACCCTATTAGTCAAACGGCTTATGCGCCTATAGAGGACAAATATATATACATATATATATATATATATATATATCTAAATAAACAAACTCACCGTAAGCTTAATTATGTATATTGATGATAATATATTTCAATATTACCTACCGTTAATAGATGTACAATTCACTACGTAAAGCTTGCTACAGATAGGCCTATCTCCGCCTTCTCAAACTCGCTCTTCAGTTGGAGAAAGTTCATTTGGTAGAAATTGTTTTTTTATTGTGTGTTTCAAGTGTTTTATTTAAACTCCTCCCAAGCTCCCGAGAAAATACTCCTCCAACTAAATCCTCCAACTAGTTCGTCCAACTATTTCCTCCAACTAGTTCCTCCAACTAGTTCCTCCAACTAGTTCCTGCAACTAGTTCCTCAAACTAATCGTTCAACTAGTTCCTCTAACTAGTTCCTCAAACTACTCCTCCAACTAGTTCCTCTAACTAGTTCCTCAAACTAGTTCCTCCAACTAGTTCCTCCAACTAGTTCCTCCAACTAGTTCCTCCAACTAGTTCCTCCAACTTGTTCCTCCAACTAGTTCCTCAAACTACTCCTCCAACTAGTTCCTCCAGCTAGTTCCTCCAACTACTCCTCCATTTAGTTCCTCCAACTAGTTCCTCTAACTACTCCTCCAACTAGTTTCTCCAAATAGTTCCTCCAACTAGTTCCTCCAATTAGTTCCTCCAACTAGTTCCTCCAACTAAATCCTCCAACTAGTTCCTCCAACTAGTTCCTCCAACTAGTTCCTCCAACTAGTTCCTCCAACTAGTTCCTCCAACTAGTTCCTCCAACTAGTTCCTCCAACTTGTTCCTCCAACTAGTTCCTCAAACTACTCCTCCATTTAGTTCCTCCAACTAGTTCCTCTAACTACTCCTCCAACTAGTTTCTCCAAATAGTTCCTCCAACTAGTTCCTCCAACTAGTTCCTCCAACTAGTTCCTCCAACTAGTTACTCCAACTTGTTCCTCCAACTAGTTCCTCAAATTACTCCTCCATTTAGTTCCTCCAAATTGTTCCTCCAAATAGTTCCTCCAACTAGTTCCTCAAACTACTCCTCCAACTAGTTCCTTCAAATAGTTTCTCCAAAAAGTTCTTCCAACTAGTTCCTCCAACTACTCCTCCAACTAGTTCCTCCAACTAGTTCCTCCAACTAGTTCCTCCAACTAGTTCTTCCAACTAAATCCTCCCACTAGTTCCTCCAACTAGTTCCTCCAACTAGTTCCTCCAACTAGTTCCTCCAACTAGTTCCTCCAACTAGTTCCATCAACTAGTTCCTCCAGCTAGTTGCTCCAACTAGTTCCTCTAACTACTCCTCCAACTAGTTCCCCCAAATAGTTCCTTCAACTAGTTCCTCCAACTAGTTCCTCCAACTAGTTCCTCCAACTTGTTCCTCCAACTAGTTCCTCAAACTACTCCTCCATTTAGTTCGTCCAACTAGTTCCTCTAACTACTCCTCCAACTAGTTCCTCCAAATAATTCCTCCAACTAGTTCCTCAAACTACTCCTCCAACTAGTTCCTCCAACTAGATCCTCCAACTAGTTCCTCCAACTAGTTCCTCCAACTAGTTCCTCCAACTAGTTCCTCCAACTAGTTCCTCAAACTTCTCCTCTAACTAGTTCCTCCAACTAGTTCCTCCAACTAGTTCCTCCAACTAGTTCCTCCAACTAGTTCCTTCAACTACTCCTCCAACTTGTTCCTCCACTTAGTTCCTCCAACTACTCCTCCAACTAGTTCCTCCAACTAGTTCCTCCAACTACTCCTCCAACTAGTTCCTCCAACTAGTTCCTCCAACTAATTCATCCAACTAATTCCTCCAACTAGTTGCTCCAACTAGTTGCTCCAACTAGTTCCTCCAACTAGTTCCTCCAACTAATTCATCCAACTAATTCCTCCAACTAGTTCTTCCAACTAGTTCCTCCAACTAGTTCCTCCAACTAGTTCCTCCAACTAGTTCCTCCAACTAGTTCCTCCAACTACTCCTACAACTAGTTCCTCCAACTAGTTCCTCCAACTACTCCTCCAACTAGTTCCTCCAACTAGTTCCTCCAACTAATTCATCCAACTAATTCCTCCAACTAGTTGCTCCAACTGCTTTCCTAAGATTTACAATTAAATCATATTTTGTTTTAGGAAAAAAAGTTGTTTTGTACGCCTTCCCCCGACCATTCCTTTTTCCCAAAAACCTTTCTCAAATCTCGTCACAAATATCCTGACTATCTTCCGAAATCCCATGGTTAAAAAACGCACACTAATACGAGTACATTTTTTATTATGTTATTGATCACACACAGACTTTCCCTCTCTCATTTTACCCCATGACTTCAGAAGTGAACGACCTCTAAAAACGCTAGCAACATTAGAAGAAGTCATCTCTATTTTTAAACAGTCCACGTTAAATGGTATCTATTGAAAGAAAATGGCGTTTGTAAAGTTTTTTTTTACAGATGAAGATGTAGAAAATATCACCTTACTCCAGTTTTTTTTATAATTTTAAAATGATGCAAGGAATAGGTAATAATAGTTCTATATACATAAATTAAAGTATCCTTCCGTCCAGACTGATCATAGGGCATGTGAAGCAGCGTTCACCAGTTCCTGTGGCCACGGCATACGAAGGGATGTATTGCAAGCACAATGCCCAGCCGCCTTTACTTCACCCCGACTAGTGTTAGAGCTGGGTAGACTCAGGGGCACCCTCAAGTCCCGGGAAAAAATCCTAACCTGCACCAGGATTCGAACCCAGAAACTCGGGATGCCAGACGAACGCACTGCCACCGTGGCCCATATTAGTCTCCCCCTCCCTCTCATGTCTGTAACTGGTGAAACAGTGATCTCCCCCTCCCTCTCATGTCTGTAACTGGTGAAACAGTGATCTCCCCCGCCCTCTCATGTCTGTAACTGGTGAAACAGTGATCTCCCCCTCCCTCTCATGTCTGTAACTGGTGAAACAGTGATCTCCCCCGCCCTCTCATGTCTGTAACTGGTGAAACAGTGATCTCCCCTCCCTCTCATGTCTGTAACTGGTGAAACAGTGATCTCCCCCTCCCTCTCATGTCTGTAACTGGTGAAACAGTGATCTCCCCCTCCCTCTCATGTCTGTAACTGGTGAAACAGTGATCTCCCCCTCCCTCTCATGTCTGTAACTGGTGAAACAGTGATCTCCCCCTCCCTCTCATGTCTGTAACTGGTGAAACAGTGATCTCCCCCTCCCTCTCATGTCTGTAACTGGTGAAACAGTGATCTCCCCCTCCCTCTCATGTCTGTAACTGGTGAAACAGTGATCTCCCCTCCCTCTCATGTCTGTAACTGGTGAAACAGTGATCTCCCCCTCCCTCTCATGTCTGTAACTGGTGAAACAGTGATCTCCCCCTCCCTCTCATGTCTGTAACTGGTGAAACAGTGATCTCCCCCTCCCTCTCATGTCTGTAACTGGTGAAACAGTGATCTCCCCCTCCCTCTCATGTCTGTAACTGGTGAAACAGTGATCTCCCCCTCCCTCTCATGTCTGTAACTGGTGAAACAGTGATCTCCCCCTCCCTCTCATGTCTGTAACTGGTGAAACAGTGATCTCCCCCTCCCTCTCATGTCTGTAACTGGTGAAACAGTGATCTCCCCCTCCCTCTCATGTCTGTAACTGGTGAAACAGTGATCTCCCCCTCCCTCTCATGTCTGTAACTGGTGAAACAGTGATCTCCCCCTCCCTCTCATGTCTGTAACTGGTGAAACAGTGATCTCCCCTTCCCTCTCATGTCTGTAACTGGTGAAACAGTGATCTCCCCCTCCCTCTCATGTCTGTAACTGGTGAAACAGTGATCTCCCCCTCCCTCTCATGTCTGTAACTGGTGAAACAGTGATCTCCCCCTCCCTCTCATGTCTGTAACTGGTGAAACAGTGATCTCCCCCTCCCTCTCATGTCTGTAACTGGTGAAACAGTGATTTCCACCTCCCTCTCATGTCTGTAACTGGTGAAACAGTGATCTCCCCCTCCCTCTCATGTCTGTAACGTGTGAAACAGTGATCTCCCCCTCCCTCTCATGTCTGTAACTGGTGAAACAGTGATCTCCCCCTCCCTCTCATGTCTGTAACTGGTGAAACAGTGATCTCCCCCTCCCTCTCATGTCTGTATCTGGTGAAACAGTGATCTCCTCTCCCTCTCATGTCTGTAACTGGTGAAACAGTGATCTCCCCTTCCCTCTCATGTCTGTAACTGGTGAAACAGTGATCTCCCCCTCCCTCTCATGTCTGTAACTGGTGAAACAGTGATCTCCCCCTCCCTCTCATGTCTGTAACTGGTGAAACAGTGATCTCCCCCTCCCTCTCATGTCTGTAACTGGTGAAACAGTGATCTCCCCCCCCCTCTCATGTCTGTAACTGGTGAAACAGTGATCTCCCCCCCCCTCTCATGTCTGTAACTGGTGAAACAGTTATCTCCCCCTCCCTCTCATGTCTGTAACTGGTGAAACAGTGATCTCCCCCTCCCTCTCATGTCTGTAACTGGTGAAACAGTGATCTCCCCCTCCCTCTCATGTCTGTAACTGGTGAAACAGTGATCTCCCCCTCCCTCTCATGTCTGTAACTGGTGAAACAGTGATCTCCCCTTCCCTCTCATGTCTGTAACTGGTGAAACAGTGATCTCCCCCTCCCTCTCATGTCTGTAACTGGTGAAACAGTGATCTCCCCTCCCTCTCATGTCTGTAACTGGTGAAACAGTGATCTCCCCCTCCCTCTCATGTCTGTAACTGGTGAAACAGTGATCTCCCCTCCCTCTCATGTCTGTAACTGGTGAAACAGTGATCTCCCCCTCCCTCTCATGTCTGTAACTGGTGAAACAGTGATCTCCCCCTCCCTCTCATGTCTGTAACTGGTGAAACAGTGATCTCCCCCTCCCTCTCATGTCTGTAACTGGTGAAACAGTGATCTCCCCCTCCCTCTCATGTCTGTAACTGGTGAAACAGTGATCTCCCCCTCCCTCTCATGTCTGTAACTGGTGAAACAGTGATCTCCCCCTCCCTCTCATGTCTGTAACTGGTGAAACAGTGATCTCCCCCTCCCTCTCATGTCTGTAACTGGTGAAACAGTGATCTCCCCCTCCCTCTCATGTCTGTAACTGGTGAAACAGTGATCTCCCCCTCCCTCTCATGTCTGTAACTGGTGAAACAGTGATCTCCCCCTCCCTCTCATGTCTGTAACTGGTAAAACAGTGATCTCCCCCTCCCTCTCATGTCTGTAACTGGTGAAACAGTGATCTCCCCCTCCCTCTCATGTCTGTAACTGGTGAAACAGTGATCTCCCCCTCCCTCTCATGTCTGTAACTGGTGAAACAGTGATCTCTTCTTCCCTCTCATGTCTGTAACTGGTGAAACAGTGATCTCCCCCTCCCTCTCATGTCTGTAACGTGTGAAACAGTGATCTCCCCCTCCCTCTCATGTCTGTAACTGGTGAAACAGTGATCTCCCCCTCCCTCTCATGTCTGTAACTGGTGAAACAGTGATCTCCCCCTCCCTCTCATGTCTGTAACTGGTGAAACAGTGATCTCCCCCTCCCTCTCATGTCTGTAACTGGTGAAACAGTGATCTCCCCTTCCCTCTCATGTCTGTAACTGGTGAAACAGTGATCTCCCCCTCCCTCTCATGTCTGTAACTGGTGAAACAGTGATCTCCCCCTCCCTCTCATGTCTGTAACTGGTGAAACAGTGATCTCCTCCTCCCTCTCATGTCTGTAACTGGTGAAACAGTGATCTCCCCCTCCCTCTCATGTCTGTAACTGGTGAAACAGTGATCTCCCCCTCCCTCTCATGTCTGTAACTGGTGAAACAGTGATCTCCCCCTCCCTCTCATGTCTGTAACGTGTGAAACAGTGATCTCCCCCTCCCTCTCATGTCTGTAACTGGTGAAACAGTGATCTCCCCCTCCCTCTCATGTCTGTAACTGGTGAAACAGTGATCTCCCCCTCCCTCTCATGTCTGTAACTGGTGAAACAGTGATCTCCCCCTCCCTCTCATGTCTGTAACTGGTGAAACAGTGATCTCCCCTTCCCTCTCATGTCTGTAACTGGTGAAACAGTGATCTCCCCCTCCCTCTCATGTCTGTAACTGGTGAAACAGTGATCTCCCCCTCCCTCTCATGTCTGTAACTGGTGAAACAGTGATCTCCCCCTCCCTCTCATGTCTGTAACTGGTGAAACAGTGATCTCCCCCTCCCTCTCATGTCTGTAACTGGTGAAACAGTGATCTCCCCCTCCCTCTCATGTCTGTAACTGGTGAAACAGTGATCTCCCCCTCCCTCTCATGTCTGTAACTGGTGAAACAGTGATCTCCCCTCCCTTTCATGTCTGTAACTGGTGAAACAGTGATCTCCCCCTCCCTCTCATGTCTGTAACTGGTGAAACAGTGATCTCCCCCTCCCTCTCATGTCTGTAACTGGTAAAACAGTGATCTCCCCCTCCCTCTCATGTCTGTAACTGGTGAAACAGTGATCTCCCCCTCCCTCTCATGTCTGTAACTGGTGAAACAGTGATCTCCCCCTACCTCTCATGTCTGTAACTGGTGAAACAGTGATCTCCCACTCCCTCTCATGTCTGTAACTGGTGAAACAGTGATCTCCCCCTCCCTCTCATGTCTGTAACTGGTGAAACAGTGATCTCCCCCTCCCTCTCATGTCTGTAACTGGTGAAACAGTGATCTCCCCCTCCCTCTCATGTCTGTAACTGGTGAAACAGTGATCTCCCCCTCCCTCTCATGTCTGTAACTGGTGAAACAGTGATCTCCCCCTCCCTCTCATGTCTGTAACTGGTGAAACAGTGATCTCCCCCTCCCTCTCATGTCTGTAACTGGTGAAACAGTGATCTCCCCCTCCCTCTCATGTCTGTAACTGGTGAAACAGTGATCTCCCCCTCCCTCTCATGTCTGTAACTGGTGAAACAGTGATCTCCCCCTCCCTCTCATGTCTGTAACTGGTGAAACAGTGATCTCCCCCTCCCTCTCATGTCTGTAACTGGTGAAACAGTGATCTCCCCCTCCCTCTCATGTCTGTAACTGGTGAAACAGTGATCTCCCCCTCCCTCTCATGTCTGTAACTGGTGAAACAGTGATCTCTCCCTCCCTCTCATGTCTGTAACTGGTGAAACAGTGATCTCCCCCTCCCTCTCATGTCTGTAACTGGTGAAACAGTGATCTCCCCCTCCCTCTCATGTCTGTAACTGGTGAAACAGTGATCTCCCCCTCCCTCTCATGTCTGTAACTGGTGAAACAGTGATCTCCCCCTCCCTCTCATGTCTGTAACTGGTGAAACAGTGATCTCCCCCTCCCTCTCATGTCTGTAACTGGTGAAACAGTGATCTCCCCCTCCCTCTCATGTCTGTAACTGGTGAAACAGTGATCTCCCCCTCCCTCTCATGTCTGTAACTGGTGAAACAGTGATCTCCCCCTCCCTCTCATGTCTGTAACTGGTGAAACAGTGATCTCCCCCTCCCTCTCATGTCTGTAACTGGTGAAACAGTGATCTCCCCCTCCCTCTCATGTCTGTAACTGGTGAAACAGTGATCTCCCCCTCCCTCTCATGTCTGTAACTGGTGAAACAGTGATCTCCCCCTCCCTCTCATGTCTGTAACTGGTGAAACAGTGATCTCCCCCTCCCTCTCATGTCTGTAACTGGTGAAACAGTGATCTCCTCCTCCCTCTCATGTCTGTAACTGGTGAAACAGTGATCTCCCCCTCCCTCTCATGTCTGTAACTGGTGAAACAGTGATCTCCCCCTCCCTCTCATGTCTGTAACTGGTGAAACAGTGATCTCCCCCTCCCTCTCATGTCTGTAACTGGTGAAACAGTGATCTCCCCCTCCCTCTCATGTCTGTAACTGGTGAAACAGTGATCTCCCCCTCCCTATCATGTCTGTAACTGGTGAAACAGTGATCTCCCCCGCCCTCTCATGTCTGTAACTGGTGAAACAGTGATCTCCCCCTCCCTCTCATGTCTGTAACTGGTGAAACAGTGATCTCCCCCTCCCTCTCATGTCTGTAACTGGTGAAACAGTGATCTCCCCCTCCCTCTCATGTCTGTAACTGGTGAAACAGTGATCTCCCCCTCCCTCTCATGTCTGTAACTGGTGAAACAGTGATATCCCCCTCCCTCTTATGCCTGTAACTGGTGAAACAGTGATCTCCCCCTCCCTCTCATGTCTGTAACTGGTGAAACAGTGGTCTCCCCCTCCATCTCATGTCTGTAACTGGTGAAACAGTGATCTCCCCCTCCCTCTCATGTCTGTAACTGGTGAAACAGTGATCTCCCCTTACCTCTCATGTCTGTAACTGGTGAAACAGTGATCTCCTCCTCCTTCTCATGTCTGTAACTGGTGAAACAGTGATCTCCCCCTCCCTCTCATGTCTGTAACTGGTGAACAGTGATCTCCCCCTCCCTCTTATGTCTGTAACTGGTGAAACAGTGATCTCCCCCTCCCTCTCATGCCTGTAACTGGTGAAACAGTGATCTCCCCCTCCCTCTCATGTCTGTAACTGGTGAAACAGTGATCTCCCCCTCCCTTTCATGTCTGTAACTGGTGAAACAGTGATCTCCACCTCCCTCTCATGTCTGTAACTGGTGAAACGGTGATCTCCCCCTCTCTCTCATGTCTTTAACTGGTGAAACAGTGTTCTCCTCCTTTCTCTCATGTCTGTAACTGGTGAAACAGTGATCCCCCCCTCCCTCTCATGTCTGTAACTGGTGAAACAGTGATCTCCCCCTCCATCTCATGTCTGTAACTGGTGAAACAGTGATCTCCCCCTCCCTCTCATGTCTGTAACTGGTGAAACAGTGATTTCCCCCTTCATCTCATGTCTGTAACTGGTGAAACAGTGATCTCCCCCCTCTCATGTCTGTAACTGGTAAAACAGTCATCTCCCCTCCCTCTCATGTCTGTAACTGGTAAAACAGTCATCTCCCTCTCCCTCTCATGTCTGTAACTGATTACATACCTTCTATAGAACAATTTTAAGATTGTTGGTTTCTCGCACCAATTCCCTTTTAATGCTAAATATTTGTTGAATGTTTAAGAACCCCCCCCCCCACACACACACACCTTAACCAACCCTCCACCCTTAAAAAAATATATCTGTGTAAACACGCACAGGTGTATCATTTCAATAACAAAACTCGCGTCTTGTCCAAATTCATGTAAACTTCTAATTGAAGGCATGATTTTCGAAAGACCATTGTATCCACGACAGACTTCCAGGTCTTCCCAGATCTTCCTACCTACCTATCTCTTCACAGTGATTAAAAGCCTCTACCCTAATCAATGTTTCCTTCATCCTCATCTCACCTTGTAATTCATGTTTACTTTATGTGGTACATTCTTTAATGTTTTGACATGACACATTGCAGATACAATTAAAAAAAATAATTTAAAAATGGTTCCACGACGAATGTCAAATTAAAATAAAAGTACCTTATGTAAACTTCAGTTAGTTTTCTAGTTTTATTAATTTTATAGTGTGTTCTATTGTTCTATTGGCTCATTCATAGTCACCAGTTATTGATTCATCTATAAATCTATATATCTTTCTATCTATCAATGTATCTATCTATCAATATATAATATCTATCTATCTATCCATATATATATATATATATTATATATATATATATATATATATATATCTGTATATATAGCCTTTATATATATATAAATATTATATATATATAGGCTTTATATATATATATGTATATATATATATATATTATTATTATTACATTACCACCTGACCATTAATGATGTGATAAGAATCATTACATAATTGCCAGTTATATGGTATTGCATCGACGATATACTGGTGGTCATCTTCACCATTGTACATGCCGAAAGTTAGTTTGATGAAGGTATACTGGTGGTCATCTTCACCTTTGTACATGCCGAAATTTAGTTTGATGAAGGTATACTGGTCAATATTATTATATATTTATGACAACCAGTTATGTTAAAATTATAGTTCTTTCAGATGACTCGCAGGTGCCAGAATTAATATAGGTATGATGTATTTTTGGCTTGAGCCCCCATTATGAAAGATTATTGATATTAATCTTCAAAAGTGTTATTAAACAGTTCAATTGATTATTATTCAGCACAGCAATTATATATAATTGTATGAGTTTAGTATTTATTCATTTTAATTTTGTGTAAACGTGTCTAAAGGGTAGGTCCTGGTTTATTCTCCCTGAGCGCTTCGACTATGTATAGCATTGAGTTCACCATTCATTACAGTGTCATTTGATATTTATATAGGCTCTTAGTTAGATGTAAATTCAAAACAAATGATTCAATAATTGATGTATAAAAATGTATACTACACCACAAACAATTAAACGAGAATAAGTAAAGGAATCCTTCGTCAACAGTTAAACAATGAATTTAATTGGGTATATTACAAAGGGGGCCAATTTGGATGCGATTGTTGGGCTGACAAATTAATATTCCAAGTAAAAAAGAAAATAAAATATGCAAGCGTATCAGCTAAGCACATGAAATAAGTGTAAACACACATAGTAGTTTAAAATATAGAATCCAAGAGAATAACATTATAGAACACACAAAAAATCCTTATGAATAAAGCATAGTTAACATCAGAGTATCATAGCAAAGCTTCCTTTAGTATGTACAAGCTTAAAGCTGGAAAAGAGAGCGGGCATAGATTACATTGCCTTTTTATATTGAGTCAGTTTGGGCGTTTAATCGGATCTATCGGATTCGTAACCCTCCAAGAGACAATAACTCTGCATGATGCAATTGAAGTTTGATAGGAAATACTTTAGTAATCGATCAAATTAATATCAGAAATCGTTAATAAAAGAGACGATATAAGACGCCATCTTTAAAGGGACCTTTAATATTAAATAATAAGGGAGGAATTCATTGATCAACTAATAACTCTCTGTACATAATCTTCATAATATTGTATAAATTGGAACATATCACCTGAATTAAATTATCAACAACATTTACACTGAAGCTTCCTCGTCAAGTTACTATTCTATTGTGTTGTTTACAATACTATAATATTTATTTACTACCCTAACGTCAAGGAAAGGAACTGTTAGTTTGTGCACAGGACTATAAGGAGAGTTCGTGTAATACTAAAACATAAATAATAATAACTAAAGTCTACCCTAGGACCAACGAGAATTATCAACCATATCTACACGGCTCTGGCCACAAGGGGATTGTGGACGTAACTATATATATATATATATATATATATATAGAGAGAGAGAGAGAGAGAGAGAGTGAGAGAGCGAGAGAGATATATATTTATATTAATCTATTTATCTTTCAGTCTATTTGTCTAGATATTCATAAATCTAACAATCTATCCGTCTTACAATCTAACCACTCATGTCTCATTCACCTTATTTTCCATATTTTTTTTCAACTATTTAATCATCCTTTCATCCATTTACCACTGATATATCCAACCCTCCATTTGTCCATTTATCAGTTCATCCAGCTTGCCACCCTTTAATCTATTCCTCTGTGACGAAAAGGGACCTAACCCAGTCTAGTTATGTTTTTTTTTATATATATGTGAGTTAATTCCCCTAGGGTTTGTTTATGTTTGAGGACTTCCTGTGGAGAGAATGAGAAAGTGAGGTCGTTCTGTTATTTTCTTTCTGACAAGTTTTGTATATTGACTCAAGGTGAATTGAAATTAAAACTATTATCTTCTTCAATGACTTGGTTGTTTTAGTACCGTAATGATCATACTAGAAAGCCTACCTTCTTATAGGTGCTTCCATGGTCTATTAAACCTCAGGACTAATTAGATCGTAACACCTCTCTCTCTATCGAACCACAGATGAGTCTAATTCATCAATCTATATATACATATCTCGCTTTATATCCATATATACAACCATCCACCAATTCATCCACATATAATACCTTTCTATTAATCTGTCCATCCATTAATTTACTCACCAATCTACTCAACTCTCCCCTTCTCTATCTTTAACTTAAATTATAGGCTATAACCCGCCCACGTCTGTATTGCCTTCTATATAGAATGGATATTTGCTTCTTTGTATTTATCTATTACCCATTGCGCATATTTCTTAACGTACAGTGGCCACAGGCCACACACGCAACACCACTGCCAGTGATCAGTAACAAATTTCTCAACAAAATCAATATCCAATATTCATGCTCCAAACGACCCTATAACGTGATACCATTGTTTGTTTACATTGTGTTGCTATGGACGCTTTACAGCAACATCATATTCTAATATATAAAACAAAAACTATGCTAAATTTAAAAACAACAACTCAATACTCTAGTCATCAAATCTATTATTTACTGTAAAAATGTTTAAAAAATAAATAAACAGATATTTGTTAACTATGCCCCTTAACAGCTAGTAGTTTTTAATTACACGGGCAGAAATACATTAATGCCATCACACATGTTCTTATTTTGCTTTTGTTATTGGTGTGACCAAGGTTGACTATTACTATTATGGGTGTACTTGTGTATTAGTTTTGATCAAAGAACATTTTCTGTGCTTGTTTATGATCCATGTTCTTTTATCATAGGGTAAGCGGTGTCACGTGCACTTGTTAGTAAAATCAAAAGTGAACTCAGAGCAAAGCTAAGATGTGGCGTTGTGATAGCAACACAATCCTTTCATCGAGCAGCTTCAGTAATTGGTGGATATTAAAGTAAAGTAACCGTCGGACCAAATTGATTCATATGGCCATTGAAGCAGCGTTCATCAGTTTCTGTGGCCACGGCATACTAGGTGATTCTGTGGCCAGTATTATGCACAGCCGCCTTTACTTTAATTGAAGGCATGATTTCCAAAAGACCATTGCAGGCCCGGGAAAAAAATCAATCCTAGCCTGCACCAGGATTCGAACCAACGAACTTTGCTTCGCCCACCATGACATTCAATAGGACGGACGACTCATGAAACTTATTTACATTGATCTTTTCAGAAACGTTTAATTGCACTGCGCACAACTTTAAAGTCCATCCCTGGGGTGCTATAGCAGATGTCTCAAACCTTATGGCAATAGTGTGCCGAAATAGGATTTCTTATTCATTCAGCGTGTCAAACGCATGAATTTTAAACTACTGACTAAGTTTTTTTTAATTATGTTTTAAGAGACTGTTTTCATATCATCTTAGCATAATGAAAACCAAAAGGCGTTTTAAATAAATAAATAAATATAGAAATAAACACAAAGCTGTTCGAAATTACTACAAAAAAAAATGTGTTCATCTGTTATCTGAGAATCAAAACCGGAACTCGGTTCTAAACAAGGCATTAAAGACCGATTGGCTTTGTGAGATTCAAATTGTTCAAGTATTTAGCTAAAAAACAACAATTATAACACTTGATTAAAAATTAATATTTGTTAATTAAATGTTAGACATTTCCCATAAAATATGGGTATTGGGTTAATTTGTTAAAAAAATTTTTAAGAAAGATTACACAAAGTAAAAATATTTAACTTTAATAAGTTGCTTATGTGCATTTTTCTTTGTATTAGCATTACAATGATTTTATCCTTTGCTAAGAAATTTATAAAAAGTATAATGAAATGATATAGTCCAGTGATCGGCAACCAAGACCAAAGGATTTTCGAAGGCACGCAGTTGAGGCCCTAGAAGTCTATTCTACAAGAAATTTAGTGCTACAGCACAATGACTAAGGCTGATGGACCGCTGAATGAAGTAGAAATCATACTTTGGCTATTATCAGAAGGTTGTCGACCCCTGATATAGTCTATACAGGCGAAATTAATTTATTAATTATACTAGATTGCGAAGGGCTAGGACTACAAATATAATTGACATGTAAATTGTAATAGTTTCTAAGATTATTAAACTAACTGAGCTTTTGAAATGTTTTAAAATTTACACATAAAATGATTAATAATATAAAGTTTTTAGTATTTTCAAGTATTATTTAATGAGAGGTTTTACTTTTAACATGTTAAATAATTGTATACTATTTATTTAAAAAAAAATAGACGTTGTGAGAAATATTAACTAAAAAAAGTTTATCTTCTCCCTGTCCTTAAAAAAAGTTTCCCAATTTGATAATTATGAAACTAAACAAGTTATGTTTTCGTAAGGATCTCCTTATACAAATATAATAATAATGTGATCCCCGGAGTTAATTACTAAAACATTAAAAATTATATTACTAACGTAAAATAATATTTCTCGTAAATATTCATCTCATATTAGCTATTATCTTAGACATTACAGACGCTCCTTCTACGCAGAAGATTATTGCGTCCTACGCTCATCCGTGGTCCGAGTCTAGTCTTGCATTTTGATTAATGTTTTAAATGATGTTAAGTTACTGTTTTTTCTTGGTCTGTTCAGGCAACGCATTCCATGCCCGAATGCCACTCGGGAAGAAAGAGTAGTTATAATTTGCAGTTGTTCTCGCATTAGGGATAAGGAAAGGGTTTTTGTCTTATGTTTATCTGAACTCATCTCATACATGATCTCCGTAAAATGTTCAATACTATGCACATAGTTGTTAACGTTAAGCTTTTAGACAGGCTTCAGGGTGAGCATCTTTGTGGGCTTGAAACAGCATTCATGTGTTTATAAGTAGGTGAAACTAAAGCTGAAAATGGAGCAAATGCAACTGTTTTCAAACCAATGAATTCCTTACGCAGGGATGTCCACCAAAATCTGGCTGATGCTCTCACTAATCTTATCCAACTGTCAATAAACTGGACTTACAGGCATATATGAAATCAGATATGACTCCTTAATTGCTACCGTAATTAATTCCAGAAAGAAACAAATCTATTCAAGACATTACAAAGACTAAGTCAGCAAACATTGTGTGCATCAGCAGATATTTATATTCAGTTTCAATTTCGTGCAAAGACTAAGAGAGAGAAAATTTAATACCCGTGACAATAGCTACAATGTTGACTACCTGTGACAATAGCTACCACCACAATGTTGACTACCTGTGACAATAGCTACCACCACAATGTTGACTACCTGTGACAATAGCTACCACCACAATGTTGAATACCTGTGACAATAGCTACCACCACAATGTTGACTACCTTTGACAATAGCTACCACCACAATGTTGACTACCTGTGACAATAGCTACCACCACAATGTTGACTACCCGTGACAATAGCTACCACCACAATGTTGACTACCTTTGACAATAGCTACCACCACAATGTTGACTACCTTTGACAATAGCTACCACCACAATGTTGACTACCTTTGACAATAGCTACCACCACAATGGTGACTACCTTTGACAATAGCTACCACCACAATGGTGACTACCTGTGACAATAGCTACCACCACAATGGTGACTACATGTGACAATAGCTACCACCACAATGTTGACTACCTGTGACAATAGCTACCACCACAATGTTGACTACCTGTGACAATAGCTACCACCACAATGTTGACTACCTGTGACAATAGCTACCACCACAATGTTGACTACCTGTGACAATAGCTACCACCACAATGTTGACTACCTTTGACAATAGCTACCACCAGAATGTTGACTACCTGTGACAATAGCTACCACCACAATGTTGACTACCTGTGACAATAGCTACCACCACAATGTTGACTACATGTGACAATAGCTACCACCACAATGTTGACTACCGGTGACAATAGCTACCACCACAATGTTGACTATCTTTGACAATAGCTACCACCACAATGTTGACTACCTTTGACAATAGCTACCACCACAATGTTGACTACCTGTGACAATAGCTACCACCACAATGTTGACTACCTGTGACAATTGCTACCACCACAATGTTGACTACCTGTGACAATAGCTACCACCACAATGTTGACTACCTGTGACAATAGCTACCACCACAATGTTGACTATCTTTGACAATAGCTACCACCACAATGTTGACTACCTTTGACAATAGCTACCACCACAATGTTGACTACCTGTGACAATAGCTACCACCACAATGTTGACTACCTGTGACAATAGCTACCACCACAATGTTGACTACCTGTGACAATAGCTACCACCACAATGTTGACTACCTTTGACAATAGCTACCATTACAATGTTGACTACCTGTGACAATAGCTACCACCACAATGTTGACTACCTGTGACAATAGCTACCACCACAATGTTGACTACCTGTGACAATAGCTACCACCACAATGTTGACTACCTGTGACAATAGTTACCACCACAATGTTGACTACCTGTGACAATAGCTACCACCACAATGTTGACTATCTTTGACAATAGCTACCACCACAATGTTGACTACCTTTGACAATAGCTACCACCACAATGTTGACTACCTGTGACAATAGCTACCACCACAATGTTGACTACCTGTGACAATAGCTACCACCACAATGTTGACTACCTGTGACAATAGCTACCACCACAATGTTGACTACCTGTAACAATAGCTACCACCACAATGTTGACTACCGGTGACAATAGCTACCACCACAAAGCGCAAGGCCAATTACTGAGATATTTGCCCATGCAACGTGGGTCTTTTGCGTGCAATTGAAAACAGATATGCGTGCCAAGCGTGGCCTGTGTTACGTAGGTTGTCGCTTCGTGCTCTAAGTGATTAAGAATCTCAGTTCAAAGATTGTACAGTAATCAATGTAACAAATTGATGCAACAAGGAGCTGTAACAAAATTATTTGGAACCTAATCTTGAGTTAAAAAAACAAATTGCAAGATAGAGTTCCACCAGAAGGGATTTAATTCCCTTGTATTTTGTATTTACAACGGTCATGTAATGAAGTTTTTTTATTCTATATGATAAAGTGAGTCACTTATTGCCATCGAATGACAATCGATATTCAACAAAATAGAGTAATCGAAGTGGATCGATCTGGGTTGTTGTTTTTTTTTGGTGCAGGATATTGTGTGCCCTTCTGCATTTAAATAGAGAAAGTGGAAGTCAGAAAGACCACTACACAGGCGGACAAATAGGGCATAAAGAGAAAGAGAGAAAGAGAGAGAGAGAGAGAGAGAGCTTAAGAGTGAGAGAAAGAGAGAGAGAGAAATAAGAGCATTAAAAAGGGATATTATCATGTTAATAATTTTCCGAAAAGCATTAAAACCAGTTTTGACTTGGAAGAATGAACATTTGAAATAATTCAAACAGCTTTTTAAATCAAAGTATATGAAAAATGATTTTATAGCTTTAGCGAATTAGCTAGTACAAGTAACATATTAATATAAATCGTAATTTTAATTAAAACCAAACACAAGTGCTTTTTTTGCGAAAAAAAAAAAACAACAACTAAATACCGATTTATTCGTACATGTTTTGGTTAAATTGTCATTTCAATGATAATTTTATCAATGCATTATATTTAATTTTCCTTAAACGGCTAAAACTAAACAAACGATTTCTGCTTCTTTGCTTGAGTGTTTAAGTTTTTTAAAAATGGACGTAAATGATTCTGCAGTTCTCAGTTTGCCATTTCCAACACAACTTCTCTGTCGTCTTCATTCAGCCGGAAGTCATGTTGCAGTAGTAAAGGACGTCGTTGGAGTGTGTGCTGTAGAGTCTGGTCACACGTGCCCACTTCTGTTCTCATGAACGTCATCGCTGGCAAAGTATGGAAACCACCAGTACGCTTGCATCAAGAGCACACCTTTGGGCTAACACTAGGGGGGGGGGGGGACTCATTGTACCGCCAAGAGGTTTCGAGGCTCGGTAATTTTCCGGAAAACTGATCAACGCAGCTTCATCAAATTGGTCCAACGGGAAATGATGAAAACAATATCAATTTTTTTATATTATTAAAACAATATCAATTTTTTTATATTATTGAAACAATATCAATTTTTTAATATTATTAAAACAATATCAATTTTTTTATTATTATTAAAACAATATCAATTTTGTTTTATATTATTAAAACAATATAATTTTTTTTATATTATTAAAAGCGATGCAGGTAACTAGCACTTTAATTAATTGAATTAAAAAAAATCGAAACCATGATATTTATTTTTATAATTACGTGTTTATCAGCTTTTGCGTATTTTATATATCTTGCTTATCAAGTATGATTACTGCCTTCTTCGCTAAGCCTTGGTTTGATTTAGGTCTTCTATTTATAGAAATATTTTCTAATAATCTCTCTATATAAAATAAGTGTGTTTGTCCGCATAAGGATCCCCATTGGTCAATTTGAAATCACGTGAGTTTCACTGGCCTATTTAAGCTAGGCCTATATACTGTCTAATAAATTATCGCATCGGACATTTGTCTTCGCTAGCTTAATGTTAAACGTAGCGGACTGCTATGCTAGAGACCCGGGTTCGATTCTCGAGTTAGACAATACCTTTTTTTTTTCGACAATTTTTTTTTTCAAACTTTTTAACAACAAAAGACATTGTAAACCTACGGGTAATTAGATTTTTCTTTAATAAAAATACTAGCCTATTTTTTTACCCCATTACAATATTTATTTTAAATAACTTTCCTAAAAGTCTTCAGTAAAAAAATAATAATTTAAATTTAGATTTATTGTTTTCTTTTAAGTGTAGTTTATAATTTTTTTATCTGCACCTTATACAGTCCTGTTTTTTTTTCACCAGGGCAACGCCGGGCAATGTAGCTTGTGTTCAATAAAGTTGTTCGCATTTTCCTGACTATTTCAGGCAACCCATTCCATACCCGAAAATATGTATTCAATTATTTTTTTACATTTCTGACACTGAATCTTTCAAAGATATCCTGACGTAAACATTTCGCTTTTTTTTATTTTAAAATAATATTAGCCTTTTAAGCGACACACTTAATAATGTAAGAAGTAAGGCACTATAGTGACTATACACTATACTCCAGTAGACAGCAGTAAAGTGTTCCCTGCACCCAGCCAACCATGATGCTGAGATTAAAAGCTTTCCCGTGTTTCAAGCCGAAACAAAAGAATGAAAATGCCCACAGCCCTCATAACTGTCGAAGTGGAGGCAAAAGCACAACAAAAACCACAAGAGAACTTATTGATTCTATTGGCCAGCCAAAATAATCAATTCTCTTTCGTAAGCATTTTGTGCAAACTTTGAGTATATCCCACACAACAACGCTTCAGTTTAACTAGCGGCTAATGTTTAGTGAAAGTTTTATAAGTATTATTGTAATAAATAATTTAACCAGATGTTCGTTATAAAGGTAACTAAACTACATAACGTATATCATGCCTAATTCTTTTTTAGAAGGTTTTTGTGTCTTCTTTTTTTCTTTTTTAACTTTTCTTTTTTTCTAAATTTCTTTTTCTGTGTTTCATAACTTTTCATTTTCAGCTTTTCTGATAAACTGGTTTTAAAAACTTTTTGCTTTTTTACCCCCAAAACCTTTCTTCCGTTTTGTGCCTCTCTGTGGAGTGCCTCTCTGTGGAGTGCCTCTCTGTGGAGTGCCTCTCTGTGGAGTGCCTCTCTGTGGAGTGCCTCTCTGTGGAGTGCCTCTCTGTGGAGTGGGCATTGTCTCAAGATATGCTCTGGATTTTGGAGTTTGCCTACAGTTCCAAATGGGCACCTAGGGGTGTGGCTTAGTCCCATGCGATGTTGATTGTCTAGCAGTCTCATGTTTCATTTTTTTTTACTGTATCCCACAAACTTACTAGTTTAAAGCAGACTTTTGAAAGAATTTTTTTTAGACTTTTGTTTTAGTTTATAAAAAAATGTATATTCTATTAGTATATATAAAAGAAAGAATTTAGAATTTAGAAATACTACACAATAACAATCTGTTACATCGGTCTGATAAACATAAGAACGAACCACTTTCCTTATCCCTTATGTGAGAACAAATACATATAAGTACTCTTTCTTCCCGAGTTGCATCCGGGCATGGAATGGATTCCCTGAACAAAGGTAACATTATTTAAAACTCTATTTAAAATGCAAGACTAGCCTCAGACCACAGATAAGCGTAGTACGTAAAAATCTTCTTATAGAAGGAGCGTCTGTAATGTATAAGAATTCTAATATTGTGATATAGTATTCATTGACTCTACATAGTATTATGTCAAGATGTTTTCTCATACCTTTCAAACTAGTTTGATCTATGGGTCAAGTAAAGCATCGTTCACGCATTAATGATACCACGGCGTACGCGGGATATTAAGACCAGCCTATCCGTCTTTACTTTACACAGCCTCCAACTGAATGTCAGATATCCATCAGAGCTGGGTAGACTCAGAGACAACCTCCAGAACCTAGATACTTTTTTTAGCCTTCCCCTTGGACTCGAGCCCGTGACCTCACGGTGCGGCGATCCAAATGCGCAATTATTACTTTTATCAGAAAATTAGATTTGCAAGTTTTAACAATTAATTAACGTGATATTTATTTGCTGTTTACCCATTGTTTCCTGAAACCTGTAAAGCCTTATTGCATACAGGTAGTAAAATAAAGTTCCTTAATTTTGAATCAATATAAACGTTGCTAGCAACCAACCTTATGTAAACACTGAGCAATTAACTCTTCCAAGAGACGGACTTTGTCATTTTATCGATTATATTTCATTACGAATTGAAAGGAAAATGTTAAATAAAAAGTAAGTGATTGATGGTTGACTCAATGCCGGGACATTTTGTTTGGTCATTGTTATGCAACAGGTGCAACTACGCAATACTAGCACAGTCTACGTTTTTGATCTGAACTCTTAAGAAATCTAAGTCTTTCTTAGTGTTGGCATAGTAATTGATGATGAGAATGTAATTCAAAATCACGGGACATTTTGTAATCCCATTTTAACAAATATTTCCTTTTATTATATGCGCTTTTTTTTGCAGCCAATATAATTATTTTATTCCCATACAGATGTTTAAATTATGATTATTAATTAATACTCTGGCTAACGTTTTATACGAATGCCAATGACGGCAGAGAACTGCTGCTAAAATCAAACTGGTTGACTTAAATCGTTTCAAAATATTTCAAGCTTATAATTAAACTTCACTTCCATGCCTCTTAAGGAAGCAACTGTAAAGTAAGTAAACTATTAAATTTAGCACAAGATTCGAAAGATCATTATATTATCTTACAAGGAACTGTTGACCGTTTCTTTTGATTGTTTTAATATACAATCTGTTCTCAAGTTTTAAACAACTCTCTTTATATAGTTTAATAACACCGAGTCTTTGCATTATGTTCTAGCTTTATGTTATCATACTCTTCGTTATATTTGTTTCTAATGAATAAATCCATAATTCTATGAGTCGATAGACTTAGATTTATACCTCTAGCAGCTTAGTCGCCTTACTGTGTGTTTAATGAACCGTAGTCAGTAACACAATACACAATATGCTATACACTGTACCACAAAGAACTCATTTGTAGTCTGCCCCTTGCCTCCTATATACCGGATATATTCCTCACGCAATGCGTATAGATTTATATTACAAATGCGTGTCAAGCCTCAGTGGTGGCACTATATATTGGTTTTCTTTCTTAAAATGTCAATGCTATTATTAGTAATCACCGCTATACTATAATCTCTGTATTTCTCTAATAAAAATCACAGACTGGTTTAACTACTCAGAACGTATCTGCAATTAACATCAATTCCTTTCTTTTAATCTCCATCTAAAATAAATATTGATACAACAATATCTAATATGATTAATCTTTTTCTCTATATCTTTCATAACTGTGGGGATATTTTTCTTTGTTTTATGTGATAAATATATGTAGCCTAAGTAGTTTTCGTATACTCATATAAATATTTAACAAATAGCAAACAAATTATTAAAAGTCGTACCAGTATTTGAGTAACAAAAGTAAAAAGGAGGTAGAAGTGGAAAAATTAAAATATAATAAAATTTAATAGATTGATCTACTGGTTGTTCTTCTCTGATATTTATTATGTTATATTCAGTGACGTATCAAGATTTTGGGGGTTCCCTTGTTTAGAGCCTTGGTGTTGTGGCCCCAATATTCTAAAGAAACAATTATTTTGCTCGCTGCCGTGACCGCCGGGCATTTGTGCATTGCACAACCTGCACAATTCATTGATCTACTGATTATATTCTATATTGTTTTATATTGCTGTTATGGAGCACATAAGACAAGCTCTTCTATCTATAATATGACATTGATATGCTACAAGACCATTAATTTTGTTTATTGCAATGTAGAGACTCTGTAGAAAACTAACACCCTGCATCAATAGTTATACAAAATGTATTATTTTAAAAAGTCATTTATAGTTCTCTATCTATAAATCGATTTAATATGAACGTTAAAAAAATTTAATTGCTACTTTAAAATAATTATATATTTTAACATAATCAGTTATTGTTGATATATAATCATTGATAATAATAATAATATTTGTATAGCGTTGCCAACAAACATAATGTGAGCCCAGAGCGCATTTAACATACAACTAAAAACATGCATCTAGGCTAAGAAACAAAATGCTAATTGATGATTTAGAAAAGACAAATCAAATAAATGTAACATTAACCGACCTAATAATCATATAATCATTGCTTTTATTGTTTCAGAAACTATATAATCATTGCTTTTATTGTTTCAGAAACTTCAAATCGATCAAGTTCTTCTACTAGACATTTGTTAGTTACATTCAAAATGTTAACTGACGAAGCGGAACCGATACATTCCGAACAAACAGGGGAAACAATAGACCTTACAAAACACAATGACGGTAGAGGAATTGGCAGGAACAATAACTCTGGCACAACACGGGAAGAAGTCTATGCCGTGCTCCAAAATGACAACGAGAGTAGTGAGACCTGCTTAGCGGACGCAAGTTTGGTTCTCGAAGAGACCATTTCGGAGTCTAAGACACGTGATCTTCCAAACAATACCGGTGTAAGGGTCGACAAAGGTCTGAATTCCGAGACAGTGATCGCTGAAGAGGTTCATACTGGTGTACTTGTAAGTTTTGAGAGTTCTTTGCAGTTGGAAACCAACGTCGCCGACGAAAACACTTTAGACGTTTTAGATGAAAGAAGTAAGTTCGCTGAGGACAGCAACGGCGTTGTATCGTCGGATAGCGAGTCAGACACACGGGATTCTAATATTATTGTAAATGATTTCACTTTACATGACAACGTTGGACTAAACGTAAGTACACACTTTGCCGTTGTTGGTGATAAACACGAGAGTCAAGTATTTGTCCCGTCTGACTCTGACAGTGTCTCGTCTAGTGTTGAATACAACCCTAAAAGTATCCACGAACATTCTGTACACAATGCAAAAGTTGAAAACAGACAAGAAGGAAATATTGATGAAAGCTTAATTTCCTTTGATCGGGAAAATCCGGAGATAACTTCACAGAAATCAGACATACCAGACTGTGAAGGCAATATACAAAATGTTCACAACCATAGAGAGATAAACAATGGTAGTGATGGTAATCAGTATTCAGAATATGATATAAAGGGAATTCCCAATGACTTGGACAAAGAGGATAAACATTCCCTTGTGAGAAACTATCAAAATGTCAAAGAAACTGGCTTAGTAGATGACCAGGCTTCAACTAAAGGTGATTCGAAAGATAACAGTGCAACTACAATTAATGCAGCGTATGATTCTGGCGCAGAGAGCGATACACTTTCAACCGACCAAAACACCAGTGGTGAATCAGCATATATCCAGACTGTACCTGTTGACTCTAAAGACAACTTTGTTTATAATAAAGGTCATGTGACAGACGATTTGAAAAACAAACATAGACATACAACAAAAAGCGAGGCTAACACAGATGAAAACTTCTTCACTAAATCGGATTCGAAAACTGATCAGGAAACTGGCTCCATTAAATCACCCCATCATCATAACAATGAGCTCATTGATAATTTAACCGAGTCACAAAGAAGTTCCCTTACAGGACAGTACAACAATAACAGTGATCCGAATCTGAGAGAACCGATTCCTGTACAGCTGGCGAATATAGATACCGATAGAACCAATGATCACAAAAACAGTTTAGAGACTACTGACTCTAGCGATAGTGAGCCTTGTGAAGAAAGTTCGACCGAGTCGGAAGATTCCAAAACTGAAGATTTTGAAGTTGCCAAGTATTCAGATCAAACCTCTAGCATTGTTGATTTTGGAAGTGATGATAATATCGTGGCAGTGGGGCAGGATTTTACACACAACGATGACAACAATCCTCCAGCAGAGGTATCTAACTGCATTAATGAATTGACAGAAAAGGCTTTTACAAACATCATTATAGAATCTGATGCCAACCTTGCCGATGTCGGAGTAGACGATGACAGACTCTCTAATACTTCCAACAAAGATATACTGGAAGCTGTTGAAACTACAGTTATATATAATGACGAAGACGACAGTGTAAACGAGCTCGATCAACGACTTCTACTTAAAAATCAAGCGGGTGTTTTGGGCGAGGTCGTCACAGGTGTAAACATTGACACAGAAGAGAACTCAGATTCGGGGCCAGCCTCCTACATCGAGATTTCAAGCAATGATCATATCCATTCTGTACATTCAAATGATACAGTACACCATGACGAGAAACGCGTTTTAGTTATTGATAAACAATTCAAAGACACTGACACTGCAAGCATCGATTCGTTACACGCAAAGGCTGGTGTAATAAAGCTACGTATAAATGATATTGATGCCGTTTCTGTAGAACAGCAAGACAAAAGAAGAAAATCCGAACTCTCTGAAGACTTTAGTGAAGGGCAACATGAGCAAGAAGAGGTCAATACACCAAAGGACAATTTCAAGAGAGTGAAAAGAAAGAAATTCAGTGTTGAAAATAATTCACTGAAGTCCAATTTTTCATATACTGAAGATTTTACACCCGAGGATACCTCGAGGGCGAGTTCACGAAGATCTTCAGTCCAGACTCTAGAGAATCGTTCTATCACTCCACTTAGCTACGTGTCATCAGATGACCGTGCTATAAGCAGTAGGCCTGTGATACCAGGGTACGACAGTGGACAGGACACTAGCAACGACGAAGCTTTGGAATCAGAATTTGCAAGGATGAGCAAAGCTCCACCGACAACGGTTATGAATGAAGCGGAAGAGCTCCTTCGCAGGTATAGGCCAAAGTCTAGCTACCCGAAGCGCAGACGACACAAACATGTATCGGAGAGTGTTGTCTATAGACATAAGGACATGGACAATGAACTAGATAAACGGACAGAAGAGTCACATGCTTACAGAGACACAGTTCACTCGCAAAGTGCATCGGTAGATAACGGAGACCAAGAATCCGATTATAGCAATGAGGAGTTCTCCGACGGCAGCTACTCCGATGATTTAGAATCCACGAGCCTTCGAAGCCCCAGTGGCGTAAGCAAGAACGACGGGGTCAGCGTCGTCTCCGAAGCCAACCATTTCAATTCTAAGAACGAGACCCATTTCAGCAGAGGCTCAAGTGCGTCATCTGATGACGATGCTTCAGAAGCGTCTCAGCGCCATCGATTCCAAAAGAATTCTGAGGGTAGCTTTAGCCAAAAAGACCGAAGGGAAAATTCAAAACACCAGGATAATAAAACTTTTGCTTTTGGTGAACAAGGTTCAAACGGTCCTAAAGCAAAAGATCTCGACATCAGATCAACAGCAAGAGATTCTGAGGACGGCAGAGTTGTTCGAATTACAAGCGCCACTGAAAATCTGACACACATGCAAGAAAATCTACAGGATATGTTTCGGTAAGTTGTATAAAATAAAACAACAAAACAATCCGTACCTTTTCAATGATACATATATAGACGTTATGATATATATATATATATATATATACAGTACGTATTGTATGGTTTATAATAACGAAATAATGTTTTCCATTTAATTTAGAACTAGATGATGTTTTAAATTAAACGTCAATGTTTGAACACAATGATTTTTCTAATGTAAAGTTTGATTTTATCTAAGGGGGTGTGAGGGGGTTGGGGTTTGGTCATTATCATTATGGACCACCTGTAACTATCATTATGGACCACTTTTAACTATCACTTTGAACCACCTGTAACTATCCCTATGGACCACCTGTAAATATAATTAAGGACCACCTGTAACTATCATTATGAACCAGCTGTAACTATCATTATGGACCACCTGTAACTATCATTATGGACCACCTGTAACTATCATTATGTGTACAAACATAACATCTCAAGTGTGCTAACAACACCAAACTATAATATCTGAACCCCACAGCTGTACTAAAGTGTATACAGAATCTAGCCTGACCCCAACTATTTTTCATTAAATTCTTAACCAGATTTAGCCTTAACTTTAAAAAAAAAATCACTAAGAATCAAATCATGCAAAAGACTGTACAAAGTATCAACCAATATGATTGTGGTCTTTAAAAAATCCAAAGTATCAGCATACCATTCAGTCAAGCATAAATATAGTTTGTAGTATAAAGATTTCAGCATGAATTATTTATCGACAAAATCGATACGTAGTGTGGTGCCATTAGCCTTTAGAAAACATTCCTCCCTGGTAGTTGTATTAATTGCACGGCTTAACATTCAATTACAAAGTAATAAAAAAAAACTTAAGGGAAAGACGATGTTTAGTGTTTATTTTAAATTTATACTTACATGATTTTTGTATTGCAGAACACGAAATTGTCAGCCCAACAAAGTCTATAGTTCATCTGGTCGATAGTTTGTATGGGGGTTCTTCAAACAGTACATAGTATTGTAGAACACGAAATTGTCAGCCCAACAAAGTCTTTTGTTCATCTGGTCGGATAGTTTGTATGGGGGTTCTTCAAACAGTACATAGTAATGTAGAACACGAAATTGTCAGCCCAACAAAGTCTTTAGTTCATCTGGTCGGATAGTTTGTATGGGGGTTCTTCAAACAGTACATATTATTGTACAACACGAAATTGTCAGCCCAACAAAGTCTTTAGTTCATCTGGTCGGATAGTTTGTATGGGGGTTCTTCAAACAGTACATAGTATTGTAGAACACGAAAATGTAAGCCCAACTAAGTCAATAGTTCATCTGGTCGGATAGTTTGTATGGGGGTTCTTCAAACAGTACTTATTATTGTAGAACACGATATTGTCAGCCCAACAAAGTCTTTTGTTCATCTGGTCAAATAGTTTGTATGGGGATTCTTCAAACAGTACATATTATTGTACAACACGAAATTGTCAGCCCAACAAAGTCTTTAGTTCATCTGGTCGTATAGTTTGTATGGAAGTTCTTCAAACAGTACATAGTATTGTAGAACACGAAATTGTCAGCCCAACAAAGTCTTTAGTTCATCTGTTCGGTTAGTTTGTATGGGGGTTCTTCAAACAGTAGATAGTGTTGTAGAACACGAAATTGTCAGCCCAAAAAAGTCTTTAGTTCATCTGGTCGGATGGTTTGTATGGGGGTTCTTCAAACAGTACATAGTATTGTAGAACACGAAATTGTCAGCCCAACAAAGTCTTTAGTTCATCTGGTCGGACAGTTTGTATGGGGGGTTCTTCATACAGTACATAGTATTGTAGAACACGAAATTGTTAGCCCAACGAAGTCTTTTGTTCATCTGGTCGGATAGTTTGTAAGGGGGGTTCTTTACACAGTACATAGTATTGTAGAACACGAAATTGTCAGCCCAACAAAGTCTTTAGTTCATCTGGTCGGATAAGTTGTATGGGGGTTCTTCAAACAGTACATAGTATTGTAGAACACGAAATTGTCAGCCCAACAAAGTCTTTAGTTCATCTGGTCGGACAGTTTGTATGGGGGGTTCTTCATACAGTACATAGTATTGTAGAACACGAAATTGTTAGCCCAACAATGTCATTTGTTCATCTGGTCGGATAGTTTGTAAGGGGGGTTCTTCACACAGTACATAGTATTGTAGAACACAAAATTGTCAGCCCAACAAATTCTTTAGTTCATCTGGTCGGACAGTTTGTATGGGGGGTTCTTCATACAGTACATAGTATTGTAGAACACAAAATTGTCAGCCTAACAAAGTCTTTAGTTCATCTGGTCGGTTAGTTTGTATGGGCTTCTTCAAACAGTAGAGAGTATTGTAGAACACGAAATTGTCAGCCCAACAAAGTCTTTAGTTCATCTGGTCGGATGATTTGTATGGGGGTTCTTCAAACAGTACATAGTATTGTAGAACACGAAATTTTCAGCCCAACAAAGTCTTTAATTCATCTGGTCGGATAGTTTGTATGGGGGTTCTTCAAACAGTACATAGTATTGTAGAACACGAAATTGTCAGCCCAACAAAGTCTTTAGTTCATCTGGTCGGATAGTTTGTATGGGGGCTCTTCAAACAGTACATTGTCTTGTAGAACACGAAATTGTCAGCCCAACAAAGTCTTTAGTTCATCTGGTCGGATAGTTTGTATGGGGGTTCTTCAAACAGTACATAGTATTGTAGAACACGAAATTGTCAGCCCAACAAAGTCTTTAGTTCATCTGGTCGGATGATTTGTATGGGGGTTCTTCAAACAGTACATAGTATTGTAGAACACGAAATTTTCAGCCCAACAAAGTCTTTAGTTCATCTGGTCGGATAGTTTGTATGGGGGTTCTTTAAACAGTACATAGTATTGTAGAACACGAAATTGTCAGCCCAACAAAGTCTTTAGTTCATCTGGTCGGATAGTTTGTATGGGGGTTCTTCAAACAGTACATAGTATTGTAGAACATAAAATTGTCAGCCCAACAAAGTCTTTAGTTCATCTGGTCGGTTAGTTTGTATTGGGGTTCTTCAAACAATAGATTATATTGTAGAACATGAAATTGTCAGCCCAACAAATTCTTTAGTTCATCTGGTCGGATAGTTTGTATGGGGGTTCTTCAAAC
Source organism: Anisus vortex (assembly GCA_949126835.1). Classification (NCBI taxonomy): domain Eukaryota; kingdom Metazoa; phylum Mollusca; class Gastropoda; family Planorbidae; genus Anisus; species Anisus vortex. The sequence goes on along the minus strand of OX421497.1, from coordinate 15,985,398 downwards.
AATAGATAGTATTGTAGAACACGAAATTGTCAGCCCAACAAAGTCTTTAGTTCATCTGGTCGGATAGTTTGTATGGGGGTTATTCAAACAGTACATAGTATTGTAGAACACGAAATTGTCAGCCCAACAAAGTCTTTAGTTCATCTGGTCGTACAGTTTGTATGGGGGGTTCTTCATACAGTACATAGTATTGTAGAACACGAAATTGTTAGCCCAACAATGTCATTTGTTCATCTGGTCGGATAGTTTGTAAGGGGGGTTCTTCACACAGTACATATTATTGTAGAACACAAAATTGTCAGCCCAACAAATTCTTTAGTTCATCTGGTCGGACAGTTTGTATGGGGGGTTCTTCATACAGTACATAGTATTGTAGAACACAAAATTGTCAGCCCAACAAAGTCTTTAGTTCATCTGGTCGGTTAGTTTGTATCGGCTTCTTCAAACAGTAGAGAGTATTGTAGAACACGAAATTGTCAGCCCAACAAAGTCTTTAGTTCATCTGGTCGGATGATTTGTATGGGGGTTCTTCAAACAGTACATAGTATTGTAGAACACGAAATTTTCAGCCCAACAAAGTCTTTAATTCATCTGGTCGGATAGTTTGTATGGGGGTTCTTCAAACAGTACATAGTATTGTAGAACACGAAATTGTCAGCCCAACAAAGTCTTTAGTTCATCTGGTCGGATAGTTTGTATGGGGGTTCTTCAAACAGTACATAGTATTGTAGAACACGAAATTGTCAGCCCAACAAAGTCTTTAGTTCATCTGGTCGGATAGTTTGTATGGGGGTTCTTCAAACAGTACATAGTATTGTAGAACACGAAATTGTCAGCCCAACAAAGTCTTTAGTTCATCTGTTCGGTTAGTTTGTATGGGGGTTCTTCAAACAGTAGATAGTGTTGTAGAACACGAAATTGTCAGCCCAAAAAAGTCTTTAGTTCATCTGGTCGGATGGTTTGTATGAAGGTTCTTCAAACAGTACATAGTATTGTAGAACACGAAATTGTCAGCCCAACAAAGTCTTTAGTTCATCTGGTCGGACAGTTTGTATGGGGGGTTCTTCATACAGTACATAGTATTGTAGAACACGAAATTGTTAGCCCAACGAAGTCTTTTGTTCATCTGGTCGGATAGTTTGTAAGGGGGGTTCTTTACACAGTACATAGTATTGTAGAACACGAAATTGTCAGCCCAACAAAGTCTTTAGTTCATCTGGTCGGATAAGTTGTATGGGGGTTCTTCAAACAGTACATAGTATTGTAGAACACGAAATTGTCAGCCCAACAAAGTCTTTAGTTCATCTGGTCGGACAGTTTGTATGGGGGGTTCTTCATACAGTACATAGTATTGTAGAACACAAAATTGTTAGCCCAACAATGTCATTTGTTCATCTGGTCGGATAGTTTGTAAGGGGGGTTCTTCACACAGTACATAGTATTGTAGAACACAAAATTGTCAGCCCAACAAATTCTTTAGTTCATCTGGTCGGACAGTTTGTATGGGGGGTTCTTCATACAGTACATAGTATTGTAGAACACAAAATTGTCAGCCCAACAAAGTCTTTAGTTCATCTGGTCGGTTAGTTTTTATGGGCTTCTTTAAACATTAGAGAGTATTGTAGAACACGAAATTGTCAGCCCAACAAAGTCTTTAGTTCATCTGGTCGGATGATTTGTATGGGGGTTCTTCAAACAGTACATAGTATTGTAGAACACGAAATTTACAGCCCAACAAAGTCTTTAATTCATCTGGTCGGATAGTTTGTATGGGGGTTCTTCAAACAGTACATAGTATTGTAGAACACGAAATTGTCAGCCCAACAAAGTCTTTAGTTCATCTGGTCGGATAGTTTGTATAGGGGTTCTTCAAACAGTACATAGTATTGTAGAACACGAAATTGTCAGCCCAACAAAGTCTTTAGTTCAACTGGTCGGATAGTTTGTATGGGGGTTCTTCAAACAGTACATAGTATTGTAGAACACGAAATTGTCAGCCCAACAAAGTCTTTAGTTCATCTGGTCGGAAGATTTGTATGGGGGTTCTTCAAACAGTACATAGTATTGTAGAACACGAAATTGTCAGCCCAACAAAGTCTTTAGTTCATCTGGTCAGATAGTTTGTATGGGGGTTCTTCAAACAGTACATAGTATTGTAGAACACGAAATTGTCAGCCCAACAAAGTCTTTAGTTCATCTGGTCGGATAGTTTGTATGGGGGTTCTTCAAACAGTACATAGTCTTGTAGATCATGAAATTGTCAGCCCAACAAAGTCTTTAGTTCATCTGGTCGGATAGTTTGTATGGGGGTTCTTCAAACAATAGATAGTATTGTAGAACATGAAATTGTCAGCCCAACAAATTCTTTAGTTCATCTGGTCGGATAGTTTGTATGGGAGTTCTTAAAACAGTACATAGTATTGTAGAACACGAAATTGTCAGCCCAACAAAGTCTTTAGTTCATCTGGTCGGATAGTTTGTATGGGGGTTTTTTCAAACAGTACATAGTATTGTAGAACACGAAATTGTCAGCCCAACAAAGTATTTAGTTCATCTGGTCGGATAGTTTGTATGGGGAATCTTCAAACAGTACATAGTATTGTAGAACATGAAATTGTCAGCCCAACAAATTCTTTAGTTCATCTGGTCGGATAGTTTTTATGGGTGTTCTTCAAACAATAGATAGTATTGTAGAACATGAAATTGTCAGCCCAACAAATTCTTTAGTTCATCTGTTCGGATAGTTTGTATGGGGGTTCTTCAAACAATAGATAGTATTGTAGAACATGAAATTGTCAGCCCACCAAATTCTTTAGTTCATCTGGTCGGATAGTTTGTATGGGGGTTCTTCAAACAGTACATAGTATTGTAGAACACGAAATTGTCAGCCCAACAAAGTCTTTAGTTCATCTGGTCGGATAGTTTGTATGGGGGGTTCTTCAAACAGTACATAGTATTGTAGAACACGAAATTGTCAGCCCAACAAAGTCTTTAGTTCATCTGGTCAGATAGTTTGTATGGGGGGTTTTTCAAACAGTACATAGTATTGTAGAACACGAAATTGTCAGCCCAACAAAGTATTTAGTTCATCTGGTCGGATAGTTTGTATGGGGAATCTTCAAACAGTACATAGTATTGTAAAACATGAAATTGTCAGCCTAACAAATTCTTTAGTTCATCTGGTCGGATAGTTTGTATGGGGGTTCTTCAAACAATACATAGTATTGTAGAACATGAAATTGTCAGCACAACAAATTCTTTAGTTCATCTGGTCGGATAGTTTGTATGGGGGTTCTTCAAACAGTACATAGTACTGTAGAACACGAAATTGTCAGCCCAACAAAGTCTTTAGTTCATCTGGTCGGATAGTTTGTATGGGGGGTTCTTTAAACAGTACATAGTTTTGTAGAACACGAAATTGTCAGCCCAACAAAGTCTTTAGTTCATCTGGTCGGATAGTTTGTATGGGGGTTCTTTAAACAGTACATAGTATTTTAGAACACGAAATTGTCAGCCCAACAAAGTCTTTAGTTCATCTGGTCGGTAAGTTTGTATGGGGGGTTCTTCAAACAGTACATAGTATTGTAGAACACGAAATTGTCAGCCCAACAAAGTCTTTAGTTCATCTGGTCGGATAGTTTGTATGGGGGGTTCTTTAAACAGTACATAGTATTGTAGAACACAAAATTGTCAGCCCAACAAAGTCTTTAGTTCATCTGGTCGGATAGTTTGTATGGGGGTTCTTTAAACAGTACATAGTATTTTAGAACACGAAATTGTCAGCCCAACAAAGTCTTTAGTTCATCTGGTCGGTAAGTTTGTATGGGGGGTTCTTCAAACAGTACATAGTATTGTAGAACACGAAATTGTCAGCCCAACAAAGTCTTTAGTTCATCTGGTCGGACAGTTTGTATGGGGGGTTCTTCATACCGTACATAGTATTGTAGAACACGAAATTGTTAGCCCAACAATGTCATTTGTTCATCTGGTCGGATAGTTTGTAAGGGGGGTTCTTCACACAGTACATATTATTGTAGAACACAAAAATGTCAGCCCAACAAATTCTTTAGTTCATCTGGTCGGACAGTTTGTATGGGGATTCTTCATACAGTACATAGTATTGTAGAACACAAAATTGTCAGCCCAACAAAGTCTTTAGTTCATCTGGTCGGAAGATTTGTATGGGGGTTCTTCAAACAGTACATAGTATTGTAGAACACGAAATTGTCAGCCCAACAAAGTATTTAGTTCATCTGGTCGGATAGTTTGTATGGGGAATCTTCAAACAGTACATAGTATTGTAGAACATGAAATTGTCAGCCCAACAAATTCTTTAGTTCATCTGGTCGGATAGTTTTTATGGGTGTTCTTCAAACAATAGATAGTATTGTAGAACATGAAATTGTCAGCCCAACAAATTCTTTAGTTCATCTGTTCGGATAGTTTGTATGGGGGTTCTTCAAACAATAGATAGTATTGTAGAACATGAAATTGTCAGCCCACCAAATTCTTTAGTTCATCTGGTCGGATAGTTTGTATGGGGGTTCTTCAAACAGTACATAGTATTGTAGAACACGAAATTGTCAGCCCAACAAAGTCTTTAGTTCATCTGGTCGGATAGTTTGTATGGGGGGTTCTTCAAACAGTACATAGTATTGTAGAACACGAAATTGTCAGCCCAACAAAGTCTTTAGTTCATCTGGTCAGATAGTTTGTATGGGGGGTTTTTCAAACAATAGATAGTATTGTAGAACATGAAATTGTCAGCCCACCAAATTCTTTAGTTCATCTGGTCGGATAGTTTGTATGGGGGTTCTTCAAACAGTACATAGTATTGTAGAACACGAAATTGTCAGCCCAACAAAGTCTTTAGTTCATCTGGTCGGATAGTTTGTATGGGGGGTTCTTCAAACAGTACATAGTATTGTAGAACACGAAATTGTCAGCCCAACAAAGTCTTTAGTTCATCTGGTCAGATAGTTTGTATGGGGGGTTTTTCAAACAGTACATAGTATTGTAGAACACGAAATTGTCAGCCCAACAAAGTATTTAGTTCATCTGGTCGGATAGTTTGTATGGGGGTTCTTCAAACAGTACATAGTATTGTAGAACACGAAATTGTCAGCCCAACAAAGTCTTTAGTTCATCTGGTCGGATAGTTTGTATGGGGGGTTCTTCAAACAGTACATAGTATTGTAGAACACGAAATTGTCAGCCCAACAAAGTCTTTAGTTCATCTGGTCAGATAGTTTGTATGGGGGGTTTTTCAAACAGTACATAATATTGTAGAACACGAAATTGTCAGCCCAACAAAGTATTTAGTTCATCTGGTCGGATAGTTTGTATGGGGAATCTTCAAACAGTACATAGTATTGTAAAACATGAAATTGTCAGCCTAACAAATTCTTTAGTTCATCTGGTCGGATAGTTTGTATGGGGGGTTCTTTAAACAGTACATAGTTTTGTAGAACACGAAATTGTCAGCCCAACAAAGTCTTTAGTTCATCTGGTCGGATAGTTTGTATGGGGGTTCTTTAAACAGTACATAGTATTTTAGAACACGAAATTGTCAGCCCAACAAAGTCTTTAGTTCATCTGGTCGGTAAGTTTGTATGGGGGGTTCTTCAAACAGTACATAGTATTGTAGAACACGAAATTGTCAGCCCAACAAAGTCTTTAGTTCATCTGGTCGGATAGTTTGTATGGGGGGTTCTTTAAACAGTACATAGTATTGTAGAACACGAAATTGTCAGCCCAACAAAGTCTTTAGTTCATCTGGTCGGATAGTTTGTATGGGGGTTCTTTAAACAGTACATAGTATTTTAGAACACGAAATTGTCAGCCCAACAAAGTCTTTAGTTCATCTGGTCGGTAAGTTTGTATGGGGGGTTCTTCAAACAGTACATAGTATTGTAGAACACGAAATTGTCAGCCCAACAAAGTCTTTAGTTCATCTGGTCGGACAGTTTGTATGGGGGGTTCTTCATACCGTACATAGTATTGTAGAACACGAAATTGTTAGCCCAACAATGTCATTTGTTCATCTGGTCGGATAGTTTGTAAGGGGGGTTCTTCACACAGTACATATTATTGTAGAACACAAAAATGTCAGCCCAACAAATTCTTTAGTTCATCTGGTCGGACAGTTTGTATGGGGATTCTTCATACAGTACATAGTATTGTAGAACACAAAATTGTCAGCCCAACAAAGTCTTTAGTTCATCTGGTCGGAAGATTTGTATGGGGGTTCTTCAAACAGTACATAGTATTGTAGAACACGAAATTGTCAGCCCAACAAAGTATTTAGTTCATCTGGTCGGATAGTTTGTATGGGGAATCTTCAAACAGTACATAGTATTGTAGAACATGAAATTGTCAGCCCAACAAATTCTTTAGTTCATCTGGTCGGATAGTTTTTATGGGTGTTCTTCAAACAATAGATAGTATTGTAGAACATGAAATTGTCAGCCCAACAAATTCTTTAGTTCATCTGTTCGGATAGTTTGTATGGGGGTTCTTCAAACAATAGATAGTATTGTAGAACATGAAATTGTCAGCCCACCAAATTCTTTAGTTCATCTGGTCGGATAGTTTGTATGGGGGTTCTTCAAACAGTACATAGTATTGTAGAACACGAAATTGTCAGCCCAACAAAGTCTTTAGTTCATCTGGTCGGATAGTTTGTATGGGGGGTTCTTCAAACAGTACATAGTATTGTAGAACACGAAATTGTCAGCCCAACAAAGTCTTTAGTTCATCTGGTCAGATAGTTTGTATGGGGGGTTTTTCAAACAGTACATAGTATTGTAGAACACGAAATTGTCAGCCCAACAAAGTATTTAGTTCATCTGGTCGGATAGTTTGTATGGGGAATCTTCAAACAGTACATAGTATTGTAAAACATGAAATTGTCAGCCTAACAAATTCTTTAGTTCATCTGGTCGGATAGTTTGTATGGGGGTTCTTCAAACAATACATAGTATTGTAGAACATGAAATTGTCAGCACAACAAATTCTTTAGTTCATCTGGTCGGATAGTTTGTATGGGGGTTCTTCAAACAGTACATAGTACTGTAGAACACGAAATTGTCAGCCCAACAAAGTCTTTAGTTCATCTGGTCGGATAGTTTGTATGGGGGGTTCTTAAAACAGTACATAGTTTTGTAGAACACGAAATTGTCAGCCCAACAAAGTCTTTAGTTCATCTGGTCGGATAGTTTGTATGGGGGTTCTTTAAACAGTACATAGTATTTTAGAACACGAAATTGTCAGCCCAACAAAGTCTTTAGTTCATCTGGTCGGTAAGTTTGTATGGGGGGTTCTTCAAACAGTACATAGTATTGTAGAACACGAAATTGTCAGCCCAACAAAGTCTTTAGTTCATCTGGTCGGATAGTTTGTATGGGGGGTTCTTTAAACAGTACATAGTATTGTAGAACACGAAATTGTCAGCCCAACAAAGTCTTTAGTTCATCTGGTCGGATAGTTTGTATGGGGGTTCTTTAAACAGTACATAGTATTTTAGAACACGAAATTGTCAGCCCAACAAAGTCTTTAGTTCATCTGGTCGGTAAGTTTGTATGGGGGGTTCTTCAAACAGTACATAGTATTGTAGAACACGAAATTGTCAGCCCAACAAAGTCTTTAGTTCATCTGGTCGGACAGTTTGTATGGGGGGTTCTTCATACCGTACATAGTATTGTAGAACACGAAATTGTTAGCCCAACAATGTCATTTGTTCATCTGGTCGGATAGTTTGTAAGGGGGGTTCTTCACACAGTACATATTATTGTAGAACACAAAAATGTCAGCCCAACAAATTCTTTAGTTCATCTGGTCGGACAGTTTGTATGGGGATTCTTCATACAGTACATAGTATTGTAGAACACAAAATTGTCAGCCCAACAAAGTCTTTAGTTCATCTGGTCGGAAGATTTGTATGGGGGTTCTTCAAACAGTACATAGTATTGTAGAACACGAAATTGTCAGCCCAACAAAGTCTTTAGTTCATCTGGTCAGATAGTTTGTATGGGGGTTCTTCAAACAGTACATAGTATTGTAGAACACGAAATTGTCAGCCCAACAAAGTCTTTAGTTCATCTGGTCGGATAGTTTGTATGGGGGTTCTTCAAACAGTACATAGTCTTGTAGATCATGAAATTGTCAGCCCAACAAAGTCTTTAGTTCATCTGGTCGGATAGTTTGTATGGGGGTTCTTCAAACAATAGATAGTATTGTAGAACATGAAATTGTCAGCCCAACAAATTCTTTAGTTCATCTGGTCGGATAGTTTGTATGGGGGTTCTTCAAACAGTACATAGTATTGTAGAACACGAAATTGTCAGCCCAACAAAGTCTTTAGTTCATCTGGTCGAATAGTTTGTATGGGGTTTTTTTCAAACAGTACATAGTATTGTAGAACACGAAATTGTCAGCCCAACAAAGTATTTAGTTCATCTGGTCGGATAGTTTGTATGGGGAATCTTCAAACAGTACATAGTATTGTAGAACATGAAATTGTCAGCCCAACAAATTCTTTAGTTCATCTGGTCGGATAGTTTTTATGGGTGTTCTTCAAACAATAGATAGTATTGTAGAACATGAAATTGTCAGCCCAAAAAATTCTTTAGTTCATCTGGTCGGATAGTTTGTATGGGGGTTCTTCAAACAATAGATAGTATTGTAGAACATGAAATTGTCAGCCCAACAAATTCTTTAGTTCATCTGGTCGGATAGTTTGTATGGGGGTTCTTCAAACAGTACATAGTATTGTAGAACACGAAATTGTCAGCCCAACAAAGTCTTTAGTTCATCTGGTCGGATAGTTTGTATGGGGGGTTCTTCAAACAGTACATAGTATTGTAGAACACGAAATTGTCAGCCCAACAAAGTCTTTAGTTCATCTGGTCGGATAGTTTGTATGGGGGTTTTTTCAAACAGTACATAGTATTGAAGAACACGAAATTGTCAGCCCAACAAAGTCTTTAGTTCATCTGGTCGGACAGTTTGTATGAGGGGTTCTTCATACAGTACATAGTATTGTAGAACACGAAATTGTCAGCCCAACAAAGTCTTTAGTTCATCTGGTCGGATAGTTTTTATGGGAGGTTCTTTAAACAGTACATAGTTTTGTAGAACACGAAATTGTCAGCCCAACAAAGTCTTTAGTTCATCTGGTCGGATAGTTTGAATAGGGGTTCTTTAAACAGTACATAGTATTTTAGAACACGAAATTGTCAGCCCAACAAAGTCTTTAGTTCATCTGGTCGGTAAGTTTGTATGGGGGGTTCTTCAAACAGTACATAGTATTGTAGAACACGAAATTGTCAGCCCAACAAAGTCTTTAGTTCATCTGGTCGGATAGTTTGTATGGGGGGTTCTTTAAACAGTACATAGTATTGTAGAACACGAAATTGTCAGCCCAACAAAGTCTTTAGTTCATCTGGTCGGATAGTTTGTATGGGGGTTCTTTAAACAGTACATAGTATTTTAGAACACGAAATTGTCAGCCCAACAAAGTCTTTAGTTCATCTGGTCGGTAAGTTTGTATGGGGGGTTCTTCAAACAGTACATAGTATTGTAGAACACGAAATTGTCAGCCCAACAAAGTCTTTAGTTCATCTGGTCGGATAGTTTGTATCGGGAGTTCTTCAAACAGTACATAGTATTGTAGAACACGAAATTGTCAGCCCAACAAAGTCTTTAGTTCATCTGGTCGGACAGTTTGTATGGGGGGTTCTTCATACCGTACATAGTATTGTAGAACACGAAATTGTTAGCCCAACAATGTCTATTGTTCATCTGGTCGGATAGTTTGTAAGGGGGGTTCTTCACACAGTACATATTATTGTAGAACACAAAAATGTCAGCCCAACAAATTCTTTAGTTCATCTGGTCGGACAGTTTGTATGGGGATTCTTCATACAGTACATAGTATTGTAGAACACAAAATTGTCAGCCCAACAAAGTCTTTAGTTCATCTGGTCAGTTAGTTTGTATCGGCTTCTTCAAACAGTAGAGAGTATTGTAGAACACGAAATTGTCAGCCCAACAAAGTCTTTAGTCTATCTGGTCGGATAGTTTGTATGGGGGTTCTTCAAACAGTACATAGTATTGTAGAACACGAAATTGTCAGCCCAACAAAGTCTTTAGTTCATCTGGTCGGATAGTTTGTATGGGGGTTCTTCAAACAGTACATAGTATTGTAGAACACGAAATTGTCAGCCCAACAAAGTCTTTAGTTCATCTGGTCGGATGATTTGTATGGGGGTTCTTCAAACAATACATAGTATTGTAGAACATGAAATTGTCAGCCCAACAAAGTCTTTAGTTCATCTGGTCGGATAGTTTGTATGGGGGTTCTTCAAACAGTACATAGTATTGTAGAACACGAAATTGTCAGCCTAACAAAGTCTTTAGTTCATCTGGTCGGATAGTTTGTATGGGGGTTCTTCAAACAGTACATAGTATTGTAGAACACGAAATTGTCAGCCCAACAAAGTCCTTAGTTCATCTGGTCGGATAGTTTGTATGGGGGTTCTTTAAACAGTACATAGTATTGTAGAACACGAAATTGTCAGCCCAACAAAGTCTTTAGTTCATCTGGTCGGACAGTTTGTATGGGGGGTTCTTCATACAGTACATAGTATTGTAGAACACGAAATTGTTAGCCCAACAAAGTCTTTTGTTCATCTGGTCGGATAGTTTGTAAGGGGGGTTCTTTACACAGTACATAGTATTGTAGAACACGAAATTGTCAGCCCAACAAAGTCTTTAGTTCATCTGGTCGGTTAGTTTGTATGGGGGTTATTCAAACAGTACATAGTATTGTAGAACACGAAATTGTCAGCCCAACAAAGTCTTTAGTTCATCTGGTCGGACAGTTTGTATGGGGGGTTCTTCATACAGTACATAGTATTGTAGAAGACGAAATTGTTAGCCCAACAATGTCATTTGTTCATCTGGTCGGATAGTTTGTAAGGGGGGTTCTTCACACAGTACATAGTATTGTAGAACACAAAATTGTCAGCCCAACAAATTCTTTAGTTCATCTGGTCGGACAGTTTGTATGGGGGGTTCTTTATACAGTACATAGTAATGTATAACACAAAATTGTCAGCCCAACAAAGTCTTTAGTTCATCTGGTCGGTTAGTTTGTATGGGCTTCTTTAAACAGTAGAGAGTATTGTAGAACACGAAATTGTCAGCCCAACAAAGTCTTTAGTTCATCTGGTCGGATGATTTGTATGGGGGTTCTTCAAACAGTACATAGTATTGTAGAACACGAAATTGTCAGCCAAACAAAGTCTTTAGTTCATCTGGTCGGATAGTTTGTATGGGGGTTCTTCAAACAGTACATAGTATTGTAGAACACGAAATTGTCAGCCCAACAAAGTCTTTAGTTCATCTGGTCGGATGATTTGTATGGGGGTTCTTCAAACAATACATAGTATTGTAGAACACGAAATTGTCAGCCCAACAAAGTCTTTAGTTCATCTGGTCGGATAGTTTGTATGGGGGTTCTTCAAACAGTACATAGTATTGTAGAACACGAAATTGTCAGCCTAACAAAGTCCTTAGTTCATCTGGTCGGATAGTTTGTATGGGGGTTCTTCAAACAGTACATAGTATTGTAGAACACGAAATTGTCAGCCCAACAAAGTCCTTAGTTCATCTGGTCGGATAGTTTGTATGGGGGTTCTTCAAACAGTACATAGTATTGTAGAACACGAAATTGTCAGCCCAACAAAGTCTTTAGTTCATCGGGTCGAACAGTTTGTATGGGGGGTTCTTCATACAGTACATAGTATTGTAGAACACGAAATTGTTAGCCCAACAAAGTCTTTTGTTCATCTGCTCGGATAGTTTGTAAGGGGGGTTCTTTACACAGTACATAGTATTGTAGAACACGAAATTGTCAGCCCAACAAAGTCTTTAGTTCATCTGGTCGGATAGTTTGTATGGGGGTTATTCAAACAGTACATAGTATTGTAGAACACGAAATTGTCAGCCCAACAAAGTCTTTAGTTCATCTGGTCGGACAGTTTGTATGAGGGGTTCTTCATACAGTACATAGTATTGTAGAGCACGAAATTGTTAGCCAAACAATGTCATTTGTTCATCTGGTCGGATAGTTTGTAAGGGGGGTTCTTCTCACAGTACATAGTATTGTAGAACACAAAATTGTCAGCCCAACAAATTCTTTAGTTCATCTGGTTGGACAGTTTGTATGGGGGGTTCTTCATACAGTACATAGTATTGTAGAACACGAAATTGTCAGCCCAACAAAGTCTTTAGTTCATCTGGTCGGATAGTTTGTATGGGGGGTTCTTTAAACAGTACATAGTTTTGTAGAACACGAAATTGTCAGCCCAACAAAGTCTTTAGTTCATCTGGTCGGATAGTTTGAATGGGGGTTCTTTAAACAGTACATAGTATTTTAGAACACGAAATTGTCAGCCCAACAAAGTCTTTAGTTCATCTGGTCGGTAAGTTTGAATGGGGGGTTCTTCAAACAGTACATAGTATTGTAGAACACGAAATTGTCAGCCCAACAAAGTCTTTAGTTCATCTGGTCGGATAGTTTGTATGGGGGGTTCTTTAAACAGTACATAGTATTGTAGAACACGAAATTGTCAGCCCAACAAAGTCTTTAGTTCATCTGGTCGGATAGTTTGTATGGGGGTTCTTTAAACAGTACATAGTATTTTAGAACACGAAATTGTCAGCCCAACAAAGTCTTTAGTTCATCTGGTCGGTAAGTTTGTATGGAGGGTTCTTCAAACAGTACATAGTATTGTAGAACACGAAATTGTCAGCCCAACAAAGTCTTTAGTTCATCTGGTCGGATAGTTTGTATCGGGAGTTCTTCAAACAGTACATAGTATTGTAGAACACGAAATTGTCAGCCCAACAAAGTCTTTAGTTCATCTGGTCGGACAGTTTGTATGGGGGGTTCTTCATACCGTACATAGTATTGTAGAACACGAAATTGTTAGCCCAACAATGTCATTTATTCATCTGGTCGGATAGTTTGTAAGGGGGGTTCTTCACACAGTACATATTATTGTAGAACACAAAAATGTCAGCCCAACAAATTCTTTAGTTCATCTGGTCGGACAGTTTGTATGAGATTCTTCATACAGTACATAGTATTGTAGAACACAAAATTGTCAGCCCAACAAAGTCTTTAGTTCATCTGGTCAGTTAGTTTGTATCGGCTTCTTCAAACAGTAGAGAGTATTGTAGAACACGAAATTGTCAGCCCAACAAAGTCTTTAGTTCATCTGGTCGGATGATTTGTATGGGGGTTCTTCAAACAGTACATAGTATTGTAGAACACGAAATTTTCAGCCCAACAAAGCCTTTAATTCATCTGGTCAGATAGTTTGTATGGGGGTTCTTCAAACAGTACATAGTATTGTAGAACACAAAATTGTCAGCCCAACAAAGTCTTTAGTCTATCTGGTCGGATAGTTTGTATGGGGGTTCTTCAAACAGTACATAGTATTGTAGAACACGAAATTGTCAGCCCAACAAAGTCTTTAGTTCATCTGGTCGGATAGTTTGTATGGGGGTTCTTCAAACAGTACATAGTATTGTAGAACACGAAATTGTCAGCCCAACAAAGTCTTTAGTTCATCTGGTCGGATGATTTGTATGGGGGTTCTTCAAACAATACATAGTATTGTAGAACATGCAATTGTCAGCCCAACAAAGTCTTTAGTTCATCTGGTCGGATAGTTTGTATGGGGGTTCTTAAAACAGTACATAGTATTGTAGAACACGAAATTGTCAGCCTAACAAAGTCTTTAGTTCATCTGGTCGGATAGTTTGTATGGGGGTTCTTCAAACAGTACATAGTATTGTAGAACACGAAATTGTCAGCCCAACAAAGTCCTTAGTTCATCTGGTCGGATAGTTTGTATGGGGGTTCTTTAAACAGTACATAGTATTGTAGAACACGAAATTGTCAGCCCAACAAAGTCTTTAGTTCATCTGGTCGGACAGTTTGTATGGAGGGTTCTTCAAACAGTACATAGTATTGTAGAACACGAAATTGTTAGCCCAACAAAGTCTTTTGTTCATCTGGTCGGATAGTTTGTAAGGGGGGTTCTTTACACAGTACATAGTATTGTAGAACACGAAATTGTCAGCCCAACAAAGTCTTTAGTTCATCTGGTCAGTTAGTTTGTATGGGGGTTATTCAAACAGTACATAGTATTGTAGAACACGAAATTGTCAGCCCAACAAAGTCTTTAGTTCATCTGGTCGGACAGTTTGTATGGGGGGTTCTTCATACAGTACATAGTATTGTAGAAGACGAAATTGTTAGCCCAACAATGTCATTTGTTCATCTGGTCGGATAGTTTGTAAGGGGGGTTCTTCACACAGTACATAGTATTGTAGAACACTAAATTGTCAGCCCAACAAATTCTTTAGTTCATCTGGTCGGACAATTTGTATGGGGGGTTCTTTATACAGTACATAGTATTGTAGAACACAAAATTGTCAGCCCAACAAAGTCTTTAGTTCATCTGGTCGGTTAGTTTGTATGGGCTTCTTTAAACAGTAGAGAGTATTGTAGAACACGAAATTGTCAGCCCAACAAAGTCTTTAGTTCATCTGGTCGGATGATTTGTATGGGGGTTCTTCAAACAGTACATAGTATTGTAGAACACGAAATTGTCAGCCCAACAAAGTCTTTAGTTCATCTGGTCGGATAGTTTGTATGGGGGTTCTTCAAACAGTACATAGTATTGTAGAACACGAAATTGTCAGCCCAACAAAGTCTTTAGTTCATCTGGTCGGATGATTTGTATGGGGGTTCTTCAAACAATACATAGTATTGTAGAACACGAAATTGTCAGCCCAACAAAGTCTTTAGTTCATCTGGTCGGATAGTTTGTATGGGGGTTCTTCAAACAGTACATAGTATTGTAGAACACGAAATTGTCAGCCTAACAAAGTCTTTAGTTCATCTGGTCGGATAGTTTGTATGGGGGTTCTTCAAACAGTACATAGTATTGTAGAACACGAAATTGTCAGCCCAACAAAGTCCTTAGTTCATCTGGTCAGATAGTTTGTATGGGGGTTCTTCAAACAGTACATAGTATTGTAGAACACGAAATTGTCAGCCCAACAAAGTCTTTAGTTCATCGGGTCGAACAGTTTGTATGGGGGGTTCTTCATACAGTACATAGTATTGTAGAACACGAAATTGTTAGCCCAACAAAGTCTTTTGTTCATCTGGTCGGATAGTTTGTAAGGGGGGTTCTTTACACAGTACATAGTATTGTAGAACACGAAATTGTCAGCCCAACAAAGTCTTTAGTTCATCTGGTCGGATAGTTTGTATGGGGGTTATTCAAACAGTACATAGTATTGTAGAACACGAAATTGTCAGCCCAACAAAGTCTTTAGTTCATCTTGTCGGACAGTTTGTATGAGGGGTTCTTCATACAGTACATAGTATTGTAGAGCACGAAATTGTTAGCCCAACAATGTCATTTGTTCATCTGGTCGGATAGTTTGTAAGGGGGGTTCTTCTCACAGTACATAGTATTGTAGAACACAAAATTTCCAGCCCAACAAATTCTTTAGTTCATCTGGTCGGACAGTTTGTATGGGGGGTTCTTCATACAGTACATAGTATTGTAGAACACGAAATTGTCAGCCCAACAAAGTCTTTAGTTCAACTGGTCGGATAGTTTGTATGGGGGTTCTTCAAACAGTACATAGTATTGTAGAACACGAAATTGTCAGCCCAACAAAGTCTTTAGTTCATCTGGTCGGAAGATTTGTATGGGGGTTCTTCAAACAGTACATAGTATTGTAGAACACGAAATTGTCAGCCCAACAAAGTCTTTAGTTCATCTGGTCGGTAAGTTTGTATGGGGGGTTCTTCAAACAGTACATAGTATTGTAGAACACGAAATTGTCAGCCCAACAAAGTCTTTAGTTCATCTGGTCGGATAGTTTGTATGGGGGGTTCTTTAAACAGTACATAGTATTGTAGAACACGAAATTGTCAGCCCAACAAAGTCTTTAGTTCATCTGGTCGGATAGTTTGTATGGGGGTTCTTTAAACAGTACATAGTATTTTAGAACACGAAATTGTCAGCCCAACAAAGTCTTTAGTTCATCTGGTCGGTAAGTTTGTATGGAGGGTTCTTCAAACAGTACATAGTATTGTAGAACACGAAATTGTCAGCCCAACAAAGTCTTTAGTTCATCTGGTCGGATAGTTTGTATCGGGAGTTCTTCAAACAGTACATAGTATTGTAGAACACGAAATTGTCAGCCCAACAAAGTCTTTAGTTCATCTGGTCGGACAGTTTGTATGGGGGGGGTTCTTCATACCGTACATAGTATTGTAGAACACAAAATTGTTAGCCCAACAATGTCATTTATTCATCTGGTCGGATAGTTTGTAAGGGGGGTTCTTCACACAGTACATATTATTGTAGAACACAAAAATGTCAGCCCAACAAATTCTTTAGTTCATCTGGTCGGACAGTTTGTATGAGATTCTTCATACAGTACATAGTATTGTAGAACACAAAATTGTCAGCCCAACAAAGTCTTTAGTTCATCTGGTCAGTTAGTTTGTATCGGCTTCTTCAAACAGTAGAGAGTATTGTAGAACACGAAATTGTCAGCCCAACAAAGTCTTTAGTTCATCTGGTCGGATGATTTGTATGGGGGTTCTTCAAACAGTACATAGTATTGTAGAACACGAAATTTTCAGCCCAACTAAGCCTTTAATTCATCTGGTCAGATAGTTTGTATGGGGGTTCTTCAAACAGTACATAGTATTGTAGAACACAAAATTGTCAGCCCGACAAAGTCTTTAGTCTATCTGGTCGGATAGTTTGTATGGGGGTTCTTCAAACAGTACATAGTATTGTAGAACACGAAATTGTCAGCCCAACAAAGTCTTTAGTTCATCTGGTCGGATAGTTTGTATGGGGGTTCTTCAAACAGTACATAGTATTGTAGAACACGAAATTGTCAGCCCAACAAAGTCTTTAGTTCATCTGGTCGGATGATTTGTATGGGGGTTCTTCAAACAATACATAGTATTGTAGAACATGAAATTGTCAGCCCAACAAAGTCTTTAGTTCATCTGGTCGGATAGTTTGTATGGGGGTTCTTCAAACAGTACATAGTATTGTAGAACACGAAATTGTCAGCCTAACAAAGTCTTTAGTTCATCTGGTCGGATAGTTTGTATGGGGGTTCTTCAAACAGTACATAGTATTGTAGAACACGAAATTGTCAGCCCAACAAAGTCCTTAGTTCATCTGGTCGGATAGTTTGTATGGGGGTTCTTTAAACAGTACATAGTATTGTAGAACACGAAATTGTTAGCCCAACAAAGTCTTTTGTTCATCTGGTCGGATAGTTTGTAAGGGGGGTTCTTTACACAGTACATAGTATTGTAGAACACGAAATTGTCAGCCCAACAAAGTCTTTAGTTCATCTGGTCGGTTAGTTTGTATGGGGGTTATTCAAACAGTACATAGTATTGTAGAACACGAAATTGTCAGCCCAACAAAGTCTTTAGTTCATCTGGTCGGACAGTTTGTATGGGGGGTTCTTCATACAGTACATAGTATTGTAGAAGACGAAATTGTTAGCCCAACAATGTCATTTGTTCATCTGGTCGGATAGTTTGTAAGGGGGGTTCTTCACACAGTACATAGTATTGTAGAACACAAAATTGTCAGCCCAACAAATTCTTTAGTTCATCTGGTCGGACAGTTTGTATGGGGGGTTCTTTATACAGTACATAGTATTGTAGAACACAAAATTGTCAGCCCAACAAAGTCTTTAGTTCATCTGGTCGGTTAGTTTGTATGGGCTTCTTTAAACAGTAGAGAGTATTGTAGAACACGAAATTGTCAGCCCAACAAAGTCTTTAGTTCATCTGGTCGGATGATTTGTATGGGGGTTCTTCAAACAGTACATAGTATTGTAGAACACGAAATTGTCAGCCCAACAAAGTCTTTAGTTCATCTGGTCGGATAGTTTGTATGGGGGTTCTTCAAACAGTACATAGTATTGTAGAACACGAAATTGTCAGCCCAACAAAGTCTTTAGTTCATCTGGTCGGATGATTTGTATGGGGGTTCTTCAAACAATACATAGTATTGTAGAACACGAAATTGTCAGCCCAACAAAGTCTTTAGTTCATCTGGTCGGATAGTTTGTATGGGGGTTCTTCAAACAGTACATAGTATTGTAGAACACGAAATTGTCAGCCTAACAAAGTCTTTAGTTCATCTGGTCGGATAGTTTGTATGGGGGTTCTTCAAACAGTACATAGTAATGTAGAACACGAAATTGTCAGCCCAACAAAGTCCTTAGTTCATCTGGTCAGATAGTTTGTATGGGGGTTCTTCAAACAGTACATAGTATTGTAGAACACGAAATTGTCAGCCCAACAAAGTCTTTAGTTCATCGGGTCGAACAGTTTGTATGGGGGGTTCTTCATACAGTTTATAGTATTGTAGAACACGAAATTGTTAGCCCAACAAAGTCTTTTGTTCATCTGGTCGGATAGTTTGTAAGGGGGGTTCTTTACACAGTACATAGTATTGTAGAACACGAAATTGTCAGCCCAACAAAGTCTTTAGTTCATCTGGTCGGATAGTTTGTATGGGGGTTATTCAAACAGTACATAGTATTGTAGAACACGAAATTGTCAGCCCAACAAAGTCTTTAGTTCATCTGGTCGGACAGTTTGTATGAGGGGTTCTTCATACAGTACATAGTATTGTAGAGCACGAAATTGTTAGCCCAACAATGTCATTTGTTCATCTGGTCAAATAGTTTGTAAGGGGGGTTCTTCTCACAGTACATAGTATTGTAGAACACAAAATTTCCAGCCCAACAAATTCTTTAGTTCATCTGGTCGGACAGTTTGTATGGGGGGTTCTTCATACAGTACATAGTATTGTAGAATACGAAATTGTCAGCCCAACAAAGTCTTTAGTTCAACTGGTCGGATAGTTTGTATGGGGGTTCTTCAAACAGTACATAGTATTGTAGAACACGAAATTGTCAGCCCAACAAAGTCTTTAGTTCATCTGGTCGGAAGATTTGTATGGG
The DNA here is from genome assembly GCA_949126835.1 of Anisus vortex. NCBI lineage: Eukaryota > Metazoa > Mollusca > Gastropoda > Planorbidae > Anisus > Anisus vortex. The sequence continues at coordinate 15,966,282 of OX421497.1, read as the reverse complement.
GGTTCTTCAAACAGTACATAGTATTGTAGAACACGAAATTGTCAGCCCAACAAAGTCTTTAGTTCATCTGGTCAGATAGTTTGTATGGGGGTTCTTCTAACAGTACATAGTATTGTAGAACACGAAATTGTCAGCCCAACAAAGTCTTTAGTTCATCTGGTCGGATAGTTTGTATGGGGGTTCTTCAAACAGTACATAGTCTTGTAGATCATGAAATTGTCAGCCCAACAAAGTCTTTAGTTCATCTGGTCGGTTAGTTTGTATGGGGGTTCTTCAAACAATAGATAGTATTGTAGAACATGAAATTGTCAGCCCAACAAATTCTTTAGTTTATCTGGTCGGATAGTTTGTATGGGGGTTCGTTCTTCAAACAATAGATAGTATTGTAGAACATGAAATTGTCAGCCCAACAAATTCTTTAGTTCATCTGGTCGGATAGTTTGTATGGGGGTTCTTTAAACAGTACATAGTATTGTAGAACACGAAACTGTCAGCCCAACAAATTCTTTAGTTCATCTGGTCGGATAGTTTGTATGGGGGTTCTTCAAACAGTACATAGTATTGTAGAACACGAAACTGTCAGCCCAACAAAGTCTTTAGTTCATCTAGTCGGATAGTTTGTATGGGGGGTTTTTCAAACAGTACATAGTATTGTAGAACACGAAATTGTCAGCCCAACAAAGTATTTAGTTCATCTGGTCGGATAGTTTGTATGGGGAATCTTCAAACAGTACATATTATTGTAGTACATGAAATTGTCAGCCCAACAAATTCTTTAGTTCATCTGGTCGGATAGTTTGTATGGGGGTTCTTCAAACAGTACATAGTATTGTAGAACACGAAATTGTCAGCCCAACAAAGTCTTTAGTTCATCTGGTCGAATAGTTTGTATGGGGGTTCTTCAAACAGTACATAGTATTTTAGAACACGAAATTGTCAGCCCAACAAAGTCTTTAATTCATCTGGTCGGATAGTTTGTATGGGGGTTCTTCAAACAGTACATAGTATTGTAGAACACGAAATTGTCAGCCCAACAAAGTCTTTAGTTCATCTGGTCGGATGATTTGTATGGGGGTTCTTCAAACAATACATAGTATTGTAGAACACGAAATTGTCAGCCCAACAAAGTCTTTAGTTCATCTGGTCGGAAAGTTTGTATGGGGGGTTCTTCATACAGTATATAGTATTGTAGAAGACGAAATTGTTAGCCCAACAATGTCATTTGTTCATCTGGTCGGATAGTTTGTAAGGGGGGTTCTTCACACAGTACATAGTATTGTAGAACACAAAATTGTCAGCCCAACAAATTCTTTAGTTCATCTGGTCGGACAGGTTGTATGGGGGGTTCTTTATACAGTACATAGTATTGTAGAACACAAAATTGTCAGCCCAACAAAGTCTTTAGTTCATCTGGTCGGTTAGTTTGTATGGGCTTCTTTAAACAGTAGAGAGTATTGTAGAACACGAAATTGTCAGCCCAACAAAGTCTTTAGTTCATCTGGTCGGATGATTTGTATGGGGGTTCTTCAAACAGTACATAGTATTGTAGAACACGAAATTGTCAGCCCAACAAAGTCTTTAGTTCATCTGGTCGGATAGTTTGTATGGGGGTTCTTCAAACAGTACATAGTATTGTAGAACACGAAATTGTCAGCCCAACAAAGTCTTTAGTTCATCTGGTCGGATGATTTGTATGGGGGTTCTTCAAACAATACATAGTATTGAAGAACACGAAATTGTCAGCCCAACAAAGTCTTTAGTTCATCTGGTCGGATAGTTTGTATGGGGGTTCTTCAAACAGTACATAGTATTGTAGAACACGAAATTGTCAGCCTAACAAAGTCTTTAGTTCATCTGGTCGGATAGTTTGTATGGGGGTTCTTCAAACAGTACATAGTATTGTAGAACACGAAATTGTCAGCCCAACAAAGTCCTTAGTTCATCTGGTCAGATAGTTTGTATGGGGGTTCTTCAAACAGTACATAGTATTGTAGAACACGAAATTGTCAGCCCAACAAAGTCTTTAGTTCATCTGGTCGGACAGTTTGTATGGGGGGTTCTTTATACAGTACATAGTATTGTAGAACACAAAATTGTCAGCCCAACAAAGTCTTTAGTTCATCTGGTCGGTTAGTTTGTATGGGCTTCTTTAAACAGTAGAGAGTATTGTAGAACACGAAATTGTCAGCCCAACAAAGTCTTTAGTTCATCTGGTCGGATGATTTGTATGGGGGTTCTTCAAACAGTACATAGTATTGTAGAACACGAAATTGTCAGCCCAACAAAGTCTTTAGTTCATCTGGTCGGATAGTTTGTATGGGGGTTCTTCAAACAGTACATAGTATTGTAGAACACGAAATTGTCAGCCCAACAAAGTCTTTAGTTCATCTGGTCGGATGATTTGTATGGGGGTTCTTCAAACAATACATAGTATTGTAGAACACGAAATTGTCAGCCCAACATAGTCTTTAGTTCATCTGGTCGGATAGTTTGTATGGGGGTTCTTCAAACAGTACATAGTATTGTAGAACACGAAATTGTCAGCCTAACAAAGTCTTTAGTTCATCTGGTTGGATAGTTTGTATGGGGGTTCTTCAAACAGTACATAGTATTGTAGAACACGAAATTGTCAGCCCAACAAAGTCCTTAGTTCATCTGGTCAGATAGTTTGTATGGGGGTTCTTCAAACAGTACATAGTATTGTAGAACACGAAATTGTCAGCCCAACAAAGTCTTTAGTTCATCGGGTCGAACAGTTTGTATGGGGGGTTCTTCATACAGTACATATTATTGTAGAACACGAAATTGTTAGCCCAACAAAGTCTTTTGTTCATCTGGTCGGATAGTTTGTAAGGGGGGTTCTTTACACAGTACATAGTATTGTAGAACACGAAATTGTCAGCCCAACAAAGTCTTTAGTTCATCTGGTCGGATAGTTTGTATGGGGGTTATTCAAACAGTACATAGTTTTGTAGAACACGAAATTGTCAGCCCAACAAAGTCTTTAGTTCATCTGGTCGGATAGTTTGAATGGGGGTTCTTTAAACAGTACATAGTATTTTAGAACACGAAATTGTCAGCCCAACAAAGTCTTTAGTTCATCTGGTCGGTAAGTTTGTATGGGGGGTTCTTCAAACAGTACATAGTATTGTAGAACACGAAATTGTCAGCCCAACAAAGTCTTTAGTTCATCTGGTCGGATAGTTTGTATGGGGGGTTCTTTAAACAGTACATAGTATTGTAGAACACGAAATTGTCAGCCCAACAAAGTCTTTAGTTCATCTGGTCGGATAGTTTGTATGGGGGTTCTTTAAACAGTACATAGTATTTTAGAACACGAAATTGTCAGCCCAACAAAGTCTTTAGTTCATCTGGTCGGTAAGTTTGTATGGAGGGTTCTTCAAACAGTACATAGTATTGTAGAACACGAAATTGTCAGCCCAACAAAGTCTTTAGTTCATCTGGTCGGATAGTTTGTATCGGGAGTTCTTCAAACAGTACATAGTATTGTAGAACACGAAATTGTCAGCCCAACAAAGTCTTTAGTTCATCTGGTCGGACAGTTTGTATGGGGGGTTCTTCATACCGTACATAGTATTGTAGAACACGAAATTGTTAGCCCAACAATGTCATTTATTCATCTGGTCGGATAGTTTGTAAGGGGGGTTCTTCACACAGTACATATTATTGTAGAACACAAAAATGTCAGCCCAACAAATTCTTTAGTTCATCTGGTCGGACAGTTTGTATGAGATTCTTCATACAGTACATAGTATTGTAGAACACAAAATTGTCAGCCCAACAAAGTCTTTAGTTCATCTGGTCAGTTAGTTTGTATCGGCTTCTTCAAACAGTAGAGAGTATTGTAGAACACGAAATTGTCAGCCCAACAAAGTCTTTAGTTCATCTGGTCGGATGATTTGTATGGGGGTTCTTCAAACAGTACATAGTATTGTAGAACACGAAATTTTCAGCCCAACAAAGCCTTTAATTCATCTGGTCAGATAGTTTGTATGGGGGTTCTTCAAACAGTACATAGTATTGTAGAACACAAAATTGTCAGCCCGACAAAGTCTTTAGTCTATCTGGTCGGATAGTTTGTATGGGGGTTCTTCAAACAGTACATAGTATTGTAGAACACGAAATTGTCAGCCCAACAAAGTCTTTAGTTCATCTGGTCGGATAGTTTGTATGGGGGTTCTTCAAACAGTACATAGTATTGTAGAACACGAAATTGTCAGCCCAACAAAGTCTTTAGTTCATCTGGTCGGATGATTTGTATGGGGGTTCTTCAAACAATACATAGTATTGTAGAACATGAAATTGTCAGCCCAACAAAGTCTTTAGTTCATCTGGTCGGATAGTTTGTATGGGGGTTCTTCAAACAGTACATAGTATTGTAGAACACGAAATTGTCAGCCTAACAAAGTCTTTAGTTCATCTGGTCGGATAGTTTGTATGGGGGTTCTTCAAACAGTACATAGTATTGTAGAACACGAAATTGTCAGCCCAACAAAGTCCTTAGTTCATCTGGTCGGATAGTTTGTATGGGGGTTCTTTAAACAGTACATAGTATTGTAGAACACGAAATTGTCAGCCCAACAAAGTCTTTAGTTCATCTGGTCGGACAGTTTGTATGGGGGGTTCTTCATACAGTACATAGTATTGTAGAACACGAAATTGTTAGCCCAACAAAGTCTTTTGTTCATCTGGTCGGATAGTTTGTAAGGGGGGTTCTTTACACAGTACATAGTATTGTAGAACACGAAATTGTCAGCCCAACAAAGTCTTTAGTTCATCTGGTCGGTTAGTTTGTATGGGGGTTATTCAAACAGTACATAGTATTGTAGAACACGAAATTGTCAGCCCAACAAAGTCTTTAGTTCATCTGGTCGGACAGTTTGTATGGGGGGTTCTTCATACAGTACATAGTATTGTAGAAGACGAAATTGTTAGCCCAACAATGTCATTTGTTCATCTGGTCGGATAGTTTGTAAGGGGGGTTCTTCACACAGTACATAGTATTGTAGAACACAAAATTGTCAGCCCAACAAATTCTTTAGTTCATCTGGTCGGACAGTTTGTATGGGGGGTTCTTTATACAGTACATAGTATTGTAGAACACAAAATTGTCAGCCCAACAAAGTCTTTAGTTCATCTGGTCGGTTAGTTTGTATGGGCTTCTTTAAACAGTAGAGAGTATTGTAGAACACGAAATTGTCAGCCCAACAAAGTCTTTAGTTCATCTGGTCGGATGATTTGTATGGGGGTTCTTCAAACAGTACATAGTATTGTAGAACACGAAATTGTCAGCCCAACAAAGTCTTTAGTTCATCTGGTCGGATAGTTTGTATGGGGGTTCTTCAAACAGTACATAGTATTGTAGAACACGAAATTGTCAGCCCAACAAAGTCTTTAGTTCATCTGGTCGGATGATTTGTATGGGGATTCTTCAAACAATACATAGTATTGTAGAACACGAAATTGTCAGCCCAACAAAGTCTTTAGTTCATCTGGTCGGATAGTTTGTATGGGGGTTCTTCAAACAGTACATAGTATTGTAGAACACGAAATTGTCAGCCTAACAAAGTCTTTAGTTCATCTGGTCGGATAGTTTGTATGGGGGTTCTTCAAACAGTACATAGTATTGTAGAACACGAAATTGTCAGCCCAACAAAGTCCTTAGTTCATCTGGTCAGATAGTTTGTATGGGGGTTCTTCAAACAGTACATAGTATTGTAGAACACGAAATTGTCAGCCCAACAAAGTCTTTAGTTCATCGGGTCGAACAGTTTGTATGGGGGGTTCTTCATACAGTACATAGTATTGTAGAACACGAAATTGTTAGCCCAACAAAGTCTTTTGTTCATCTGGTCGGATAGTTTGTAAGGGGGGTTCTTTACACAGTACATAGTATTGTAGAACACGAAATTGTCAGCCCAACAAAGTCTTTAGTTCATCTGGTCGGATAGTTTGTATGGGGGTTATTCAAACAGTACATAGTATTGTAGAACACGAAATTGTCAGCCCAACAAAGTCTTTAGTTCATCTGGTCGGACAGTTTGTATGAGGGGTTCTTCATACAGTACATAGTATTGTAGAGCACGAAATTGTTAGCCCAACAATGTCATTTGTTCATCTGGTCGGATAGTTTGTAAGGGGGGTTCTTCTCACAGTACATAGTATTGTAGAACACAAAATTTCCAGCCCAACAAATTCTTTAGTTCATCTGGTCGGACAGTTTGTATGGGGGGTTCTTCATACAGTACATAGTATTGTAGAACACGAAATTGTCAGCCCAACAAAGTCTTTAGTTCAACTGGTCGGATAGTTTGTATGGGGGTTCTTCAAACAGTACATAGTATTGTAGAACACGAAATTGTCAGCCCAACAAAGTCTTTAGTTCATCTGGTCGGAAGATTTGTATGGGGGTTCTTCAAACAGTACATAGTATTGTAGAACACGAAATTGTCAGCCCAACAAAGTCTTTAGTTCATCTGGTCAGATAGTTTGTATGGGGGTTCTTCTAACAGTACATAGTATTGTAGAACACGAAATTGTCAGCCCAACAAAGTCTTTAGTTCATCTGGTCGGATAGTTTGTATGGGGGTTCTTCAAACAGTACATAGTCTTGTAGATCATGAAATTGTCAGCCCAACAAAGTCTTTAGTTCATCTGGTCGGTTAGTTTGTATGGGGGTTCTTCAAACAATAGATAGTATTGTAGAACATGAAATTGTCAGCCCATCAAATTCTTTAGTTTATCTGGTCGGATAGTTTGTATGGGGGTTCGTTCTTCAAACAATAGATAGTATTGTAGAACATGAAATTGTCAGCCCAACAAATTCTTTAGTTCATCTGGTCGGATAGTTTGTATGGGGGTTCTTTAAACAGTACATAGTATTGTAGAACACGAAACTGTCAGCCCAACAAATTCTTTAGTTCATCTGGTCGGATAGTTTGTATGGGGGTTCTTCAAACAGTACATAGTATTGTAGAACACGAAACTGTCAGCCCAACAAAGTCTTTAGTTCATCTAGTCGGATAGTTTGTATGGGGGGTTTTTCAAACAGTACATAGTATTGTAGAACACGAAATTGTCAGCCCAACAAAGTATTTAGTTCATCTGGTCGGATAGTTTGTATGGGGAATCTTCAAACAGTACATATTATTGTAGTACATGAAATTGTCAGCCCAACAAAGTCTTTAGTTCATCTGGTCGGATAGTTTGTATGGGGGTTCTTCAAACAGTACATAGTATTGTAGAACACGAAATTGTCAGCCCAACAAAGTCTTTAGTTCATCTGGTCGAATAGTTTGTATGGGGGTTCTTCAAACAGTACATAGTATTTTAGAACACGAAATTGTCAGCCCAACAAAGTCTTTAATTCATCTGGTCGGATAGTTTGTATGGGGGTTCTTCAAACAGTACATAGTATTGTAGAACACGAAATTGTCAGCCCAACAAAGTCTTTAGTTCATCTGGTCGGATGATTTGTATGGGGGTTCTTCAAACAATACATAGTATTGTAGAACACGAAATTGTCAGCCCAACAAAGTCTTTAGTTCATCTGGTCGGAAAGTTTGTATGGGGGGTTCTTCATACAGTATATAGTATTGTAGAAGACGAAATTGTTAGCCCAACAATGTCATTTGTTCATCTGGTCGGATAGTTTGTAAGGGGGGTTCTTCACACAGTACATAGTATTGTAGAACACAAAATTGTCAGCCCAACAAATTCTTTAGTTCATCTGGTCGGACAGTTTGTATGGGGGGTTCTTTATACAGTACATAGTATTGTAGAACACAAAATTGTCAGCCCAACAAAGTCTTTAGTTCATCTGGTCGGTTAGTTTGTATGGGCTTCTTTAAACAGTAGAGAGTATTGTAGAACACGAAATTGTCAGCCCAACAAAGTCTTTAGTTCATCTGGTCGGATGATTTGTATGGGGGTTCTTCAAACAGTACATAGTATTGTAGAACACGAAATTGTCAGCCCAACAAAGTCTTTAGTTCATCTGGTCGGATAGTTTGTATGGGGGTTCTTCAAACAGTACATAGTATTGTAGAACACGAAATTGTCAGCCCAACAAAGTCTTTAGTTCATCTGGTCGGATGATTTGTATGGGGGTTCTTCAAACAATACATAGTATTGAAGAACACGAAATTGTCAGCCCAACAAAGTCTTTAGTTCATCTGGTCGGATAGTTTGTATGGGGGTTCTTCAAACAGTACATAGTATTGTAGAACACGAAATTGTCAGCCTAACAAAGTCTTTAGTTCATCTGGTCGGATAGTTTGTATGGGGGTTCTTCAAACAGTACATAGTATTGTAGAACACGAAATTGTCAGCCCAACAAAGTCCTTAGTTCATCTGGTCAGATAGTTTGTATGGGGGTTCTTCAAACAGTACATAGTATTGTAGAACACGAAATTGTCAGCCCAACAAAGTCTTTAGTTCATCTGGTCGGACAGTTTGTATGGGGGGTTCTTTATACAGTACATAGTATTGTAGAACACAAAATTGTCAGCCCAACAAAGTCTTTAGTTCATCTGGTCGGTTAGTTTGTATGGGCTTCTTTAAACAGTAGAGAGTATTGTAGAACACGAAATTGTCAGCCCAACAAAGTCTTTAGTTCATCTGGTCGGATGATTTGTATGGGGGTTCTTCAAACAGTACATAGTATTGTAGAACACGAAATTGTCAGCCCAACAAAGTCTTTAGTTCATCTGGTCGGATAGTTTGTATGGGGGTTCTTCAAACAGTACATAGTATTGTAGAACACGAAATTGTCAGCCCAACAAAGTCTTTAGTTCATCTGGTCGGATGATTTGTATGGGGGTTCTTCAAACAATACATAGTATTGTAGAACACGAAATTGTCAGCCCAACATAGTCTTTAGTTCATCTGGTCGGATAGTTTGTATGGGGGTTCTTCAAACAGTACATAGTATTGTAGAACACGAAATTGTCAGCCTAACAAAGTCTTTAGTTCATCTGGTTGGATAGTTTGTATGGGGGTTCTTCAAACAGTACATAGTATTGTAGAACACGAAATTGTCAGCCCAACAAAGTCCTTAGTTCATCTGGTCAGATAGTTTGTATGGGGGTTCTTCAAACAGTACATAGTATTGTAGAACACGAAATTGTCAGCCCAACAAAGTCTTTAGTTCATCGGGTCGAACAGTTTGTATGGGGGGTTCTTCATACAGTACATATTATTGTAGAACACGAAATTGTTAGCCCAACAAAGTCTTTTGTTCATCTGGTCGGATAGTTTGTAAGGGGGGTTCTTTACACAGTACATAGTATTGTAGAACACGAAATTGTCAGCCCAACAAAGTCTTTAGTTCATCTGGTCGGATAGTTTGTATGGGGGTTATTCAAACAGTACATAGTATTGTAGAACACGAAATTGTCAGCCCAACAAAGTCTTTAGTTCATCTGGTCGTACAGTTTGTATGAGGGGTTCTTCATATAGTACATAGTATTGTAGAGCACGAAATTGTTAGCCCAACAATGTCATTTGTTCATCTGGTCGGATAGTTTGTAAGGGGGGTTCTTCTCACAGTACATAGTATTGTAGAACACAAAATTTCCAGCCCAACAAATTGTTTAGTTCATCTGGTCGGACAGTTTGTATGGGGGGTTCTTCATACAGTACATAGTATTGTAGAACACGAAATTGTCAGCCCAACAAAGTCTTTAGTTCAACTGGTCGGATAGTTTGTATGGGGGTTCTTCAAACAGTACATAGTATTGTAGAACACGAAATTGTCAGCCCAACAAAGTCTTTAGTTCATCTGGTCGGAAGATTTGTATGGGGGTTCTTCAAACAGTACATAGTATTGTAGAACACGAAATTGTCAGCCCAACAAAGTCTTTAGTTCATCTGGTCAGATAGTTTGTATGGGGGTTCTTCTAACAGTACATAGTATTGTAGAACACGAAATTGTCAGCCCAACAAAGTCTTTAGTTCATCTGGTCGGATAGTTTGTATGGGGGTTCTTCAAACAGTACATAGTCTTGTAGATCATGAAATTGTCAGCCCAACAAAGTCTTTAGTTCATCTGGTCGGTTAGTTTGTATGGGGGTTCTTCAAACAATAGATAGTATTGTAGAACATGAAATTGTCAGCCCAACAAATTCTTTAGTTTATCTGGTCGGATAGTTTGTATGGGGGTTCGTTCTTCAAACAATAGATAGTATTGTAGAACATGAAATTGTCAGCCCAACAAATTCTTTAGTTCATCTGGTCGGATAGTTTGTATGGGGGTTCTTCAAACAGTACATAGTATTGTAGAACACGAAACTGTCAGCCCAACAAATTCTTTAGTTCATCTGGTCGGATAGTTTGTATGGGGGTTCTTCAAACAGTACATAGTATTGAAGAACACGAAATTGTCAGCCCAACAAAGTCTTTAGTTCATCTGGTCGGATAGTTTGTATGGGGGTTCTTCAAACAGTACATAGTATTGTAGAACACGAAATTGTCAGCCTAACAAAGTCTTTAGTTCATCTGGTCGGATAGTTTGTATGGGGGTTCTTCAAACAGTACATAGTATTGTAGAACACGAAATTGTCAGCCCAACAAAGTCCTTAGTTCATCTGGTCAGATAGTTTGTATGGGGGTTCTTCAAACAGTACATAGTATTGTAGAACACGAAATTGTCAGCCCAACAAAGTCTTTAGTTCATCTGGTCGGACAGTTTGTATGGGGGGTTCTTTATACAGTACATAGTATTGTAGAACACAAAATTGTCAGCCCAACAAAGTCTTTAGTTCATCTGGTCGGTTAGTTTGTATGGGCTTCTTTAAACAGTAGAGAGTATTGTAGAACACGAAATTGTCAGCCCAACAAAGTCTTTAGTTCATCTGGTCGGATGATTTGTATGGGGGTTCTTCAAACAGTACATAGTATTGTAGAACACGAAATTGTCAGCCCAACAAAGTCTTTAGTTCATCTGGTCGGATAGTTTGTATGGGGGTTCTTCAAACAGTACATAGTATTGTAGAACACGAAATTGTCAGCCCAACAAAGTCTTTAGTTCATCTGGTCGGATGATTTGTATGGGGGTTCTTCAAACAATACATAGTATTGTAGAACACGAAATTGTCAGCCCAACATAGTCTTTAGTTCATCTGGTCGGATAGTTTGTATGGGGGTTCTTCAAACAGTACATAGTATTGTAGAACACGAAATTGTCAGCCTAACAAAGTCTTTAGTTCATCTGGTTGGATAGTTTGTATGGGGGTTCTTCAAACAGTACATAGTATTGTAGAACACGAAATTGTCAGCCCAACAAAGTCCTTAGTTCATCTGGTCAGATAGTTTGTATGGGGGTTCTTCAAACAGTACATAGTATTGTAGAACACGAAATTGTCAGCCCAACAAAGTCTTTAGTTCATCGGGTCGAACAGTTTGTATGGGGGGTTCTTCATACAGTACATATTATTGTAGAACACGAAATTGTTAGCCCAACAAAGTCTTTTGTTCATCTGGTCGGATAGTTTGTAAGGGGGGTTCTTTACACAGTACATAGTATTGTAGAACACGAAATTGTCAGCCCAACAAAGTCTTTAGTTCATCTGGTCGGATAGTTTGTATGGGGGTTATTCAAACAGTACATAGTATTGTAGAACACGAAATTGTCAGCCCAACAAAGTCTTTAGTTCATCTGGTCGTACAGTTTGTATGAGGGGTTCTTCATATAGTACATAGTATTGTAGAGCACGAAATTGTTAGCCCAACAATGTCATTTGTTCATCTGGTCGGATAGTTTGTAAGGGGGGTTCTTCTCACAGTACATAGTATTGTAGAACACAAAATTTCCAGCCCAACAAATTCTTTAGTTCATCTGGTCGGACAGTTTGTATGGGGGGTTCTTCATACAGTACATAGTATTGTAGAACACGAAATTGTCAGCCCAACAAAGTCTTTAGTTCAACTGGTCGGATAGTTTGTATGGGGGTTCTTCAAACAGTACATAGTATTGTAGAACACGAAATTGTCAGCCCAACAAAGTCTTTAGTTCATCTGGTCGGAAGATTTGTATGGGGGTTCTTCAAACAGTACATAGTATTGTAGAACACGAAATTGTCAGCCCAACAAAGTCTTTAGTTCATCTGGTCAGATAGTTTGTATGGGGGTTCTTCTAACAGTACATAGTATTGTAGAACACGAAATTGTCAGCCCAACAAAGTCTTTAGTTCATCTGGTCGGATAGTTTGTATGGGGGTTCTTCAAACAGTACATAGTCTTGTAGATCATGAAATTGTCAGCCCAACAAAGTCTTTAGTTCATCTGGTCGGTTAGTTTGTATGGGGGTTCTTCAAACAATAGATAGTATTGTAGAACATGAAATTGTCAGCCCAACAAATTCTTTAGTTTATCTGGTCGGATAGTTTGTATGGGGGTTCGTTCTTCAAACAATAGATAGTATTGTAGAACATGAAATTGTCAGCCCAACAAATTCTTTAGTTCATCTGGTCGGATAGTTTGTATGGGGGTTATTCAAACAGTACATAGTATTGTAGAACACGAAATTGTCAGCCCAACAAAGTCTTTAGTTCATCTGGTCGTACAGTTTGTATGAGGGGTTCTTCATATAGTACATAGTATTGTAGAGCACGAAATTGTTAGCCCAACAATGTCATTTGTTCATCTGGTCGGATAGTTTGTAAGGGGGGTTCTTCTCACAGTACATAGTATTGTAGAACACAAAATTTCCAGCCCAACAAATTCTTTAGTTCATCTGGTCGGACAGTTTGTATGGGGGGTTCTTCATACAGTACATAGTATTGTAGAACACGAAATTGTCAGCCCAACAAAGTCTTTAGTTCAACTGGTCGGATAGTTTGTATGGGGGTTCTTCAAACAGTACATAGTATTGTAGAACACGAAATTGTCAGCCCAACAAAGTCTTTAGTTCATCTGGTCGGAAGATTTGTATGGGGGTTCTTCAAACAGTACATAGTATTGTAGAACACGAAATTGTCAGCCCAACAAAGTCTTTAGTTCATCTGGTCAGATAGTTTGTATGGGGGTTCTTCTAACAGTACATAGTATTGTAGAACACGAAATTGTCAGCCCATCAAAGTCTTTAGTTCATCTGGTCGGATAGTTTGTATGGGGGTTCTTCAAACAGTACATAGTCTTGTAGATCATGAAATTGTCAGCCCAACAAAGTCTTTAGTTCATCTGGTCGGTTAGTTTGTATGGGGGTTCTTCAAACAATAGATAGTATTGTAGAACATGAAATTGTCAGCCCAACAAATTCTTTAGTTTATCTGGTCGGATAGTTTGTATGGGGGTTCGTTCTTCAAACAATAGATAGTATTGTAGAACATGAAATTGTCAGCCCAACAAATTCTTTAGTTCATCTGGTCGGATAGTTTGTATGGGGGTTCTTCAAACAGTACATAGTATTGAAGAACACGAAATTGTCAGCCCAACAAAGTCTTTAGTTCATCTGGTCGGATAGTTTGTATGGGGGTTCTTCAAACAGTACATAGTATTGTAGAACACGAAATTGTCAGCCTAACAAAGTCTTTAGTTCATCTGGTCGGATAGTTTGTATGGGGGTTCTTCAAACAGTACATAGTATTGTAGAACACGAAATTGTCAGCCCAACAAAGTCCTTAGTTCATCTGGTCAGATAGTTTGTATGGGGGTTCTTCAAACAGTACATAGTATTGTAGAACACGAAATTGTCAGCCCAACAAAGTCTTTAGTTCATCTGGTCGGACAGTTTGTATGGGGGGTTCTTTATACAGTACATAGTATTGTAGAACACAAAATTGTCAGCCCAACAAAGTCTTTAGTTCATCTGGTCGGTTAGTTTGTATGGGCTTCTTTAAACAGTAGAGAGTATTGTAGAACACGAAATTGTCAGCCCAACAAAGTCTTTAGTTCATCTGGTCGGATGATTTGTATGGGGGTTCTTCAAACAGTACATAGTATTGTAGAACACGAAATTGTCAGCCCAACAAAGTCTTTAGTTCATCTGGTCGGATAGTTTGTATGGGGGTTCTTCAAACAGTACATAGTATTGTAGAACACGAAATTGTCAGCCCAACAAAGTCTTTAGTTCATCTGGTCGGATGATTTGTATGGGGGTTCTTCAAACAATACATAGTATTGTAGAACACGAAATTGTCAGCCCAACATAGTCTTTAGTTCATCTGGTCGGATAGTTTGTATGGGGGTTCTTCAAACAGTACATAGTATTGTAGAACACGAAATTGTCAGCCTAACAAAGTCTTTAGTTCATCTGGTTGGATAGTTTGTATGGGGGTTCTTCAAACAGTACATAGTATTGTAGAACACGAAATTGTCAGCCCAACAAAGTCCTTAGTTCATCTGGTCAGATAGTTTGTATGGGGGTTCTTCAAACAGTACATAGTATTGTAGAACACGAAATTGTCAGCCCAACAAAGTCTTTAGTTCATCGGGTCGAACAGTTTGTATAAGGGGTTCTTCATACAGTACATATTATTGTAGAACACGAAATTGTTAGCCCAACAAAGTCTTTTGTTCATCTGGTCGGATAGTTTGTAAGGGGGGTTCTTTACACAGTACATAGTATTGTAGAACACGAAATTGTCAGCCCAACAAAGTCTTTAGTTCATCTGGTCGGATAGTTTGTATGGGGGTTATTCAAACAGTACATAGTATTGTAGAACACGAAATTGTCAGCCCAACAAAGTCTTTAGTTCATCTGGTCGTACAGTTTGTATGAGGGGTTCTTTATATAGTACATAGTATTGTAGAGCACGAAATTGTTAGCCCAACAATGTCATTTGTTCATCTGGTCGGATAGTTTGTAAGGGGGGTTCTTCTCACAGTACATAGTATTGTAGAACACAAAATTTCCAGCCCAACAAATTCTTTAGTTCATCTGGTCGGACAGTTTGTATGGGGGGTTCTTCATACAGTACATAGTATTGTAGAACACGAAATTGTCAGCCCAACAAAGTCTTTAGTTCAACTGGTCGGATAGTTTGTATGGGGGTTCTTCAAACAGTACATAGTATTGTAGAACACGAAATTGTCAGCCCAACAAAGTCTTTAGTTCATCTGGTCGGAAGATTTGTATGGGGGTTCTTCAAACAGTACATAGTATTGTAGAACACGAAATTGTCAGCCCAACAAAGTCTTTAGTTCATCTGGTCAGATAGTTTGTATGGGGGTTCTTCTAACAGTACATAGTATTGTAGAACACGAAATTGTCAGCCCAACAAAGTCTTTAGTTCATCTGGTCGGATAGTTTGTACGGGGGTTCTTCAAACAGTACATAGTCTTGTAGATCATGAAATTGTCAGCCCAACAAAGTCTTTAGTTCATCTGGTCGGTTAGTTTGTATGGGGGTTCTTCAAACAATAGATAGTATTGTAGAACATGAAATTGTCAGCCCAACAAATTCTTTAGTTTATCTGGTCGGATAGTTTGTATGGGGGTTCGTTCTTCAAACAATAGATAGTATTGTAGAACATGAAATTGTCAGCCCAACAAATTCTTTAGTTCATCTGGTCGGATAGTTTGTATGGGGGTTCTTCAAACAGTACATAGTATTGTAGAACACGAAACTGTCAGCCCAACAAATTCTTTAGTTCATCTGGTCGGATAGTTTGTATGGGGGTTCTTCAAACAGTACATAGTATTGTAGAACACGAAACTGTCAGCCCAACAAAGTCTTTAGTTCATCTAGTCGGATAGTTTGTATGGGGGGTTTTTCAAACAGTACATAGTATTGTAGAACACGAAATTGTCAGCCCAACAAAGTATTTAGTTCATCTGGTCGGATAGTTTGTATGGGGAATCTTCAAACAGTACATATTATTGTAGAACATGAAATTGTCAGCCCAACAAATTCTTTAGTTCATCTGGTCGGATAGTTTGTATGGGGGTTCTTCAAACAGTACATAGTATTGTAGAACACGAAATTGTCAGCCCAACAAAGTCTTTAGTTCATCTGGTCGAATAGTTTGTATGGGGGTTCTTCAAACAGTACATAGTATTTTAGAACACGAAATTGTCAGCCCAACAAAGTCTTTAATTCATCTGGTCGGATAGTTTGTATGGGGGGTTCTTCAAACAGTACATAGTAATGTAGAACACGAAATTGTCAGCCCAACAAAGTCTTTAGTTCATCTGGTCGGATAGTTTGTATGGGGAGTTCTTCAAACAGTACATAGTATTGTAGAACACGAAATTGTCAGCCCAACGAAGTCTTTAGTTTATCTGATCGGATAGTTTGTATGGGGGGTTCTTCAAACAGTACATAGTATTGTAGAACACGAAATTGTCAGCCCAACAAAGTCTTTATTTCATCTGGTCGGATAGTTTGTATGGGAATTCTTCAAAAAGTACATAGTATTTTAGAACACGAAACTGTCAGCCCAACAAAGTCTTTAGTTCATCTGGTTGGATAGTTTGTATGGGGGGTTCTTCAAACAGTACATAGTATTGTAGAACACGAAATTGTAAGCCAAACAAAGTCTTTAGTTCATCTGGTCGGATAGTTTGTATGGGGGGTTCTTCAAACAGTACATAGTATTGTAGAACACGAAATTGTCAGCCCAACAAAGTCTTTAGTTCATCTGGTCGGATAGTTTGTATGGGGGTTCTTTAAACAGTACATAGTATTGTAGAACACGAAATTGTCAGCCCAACAAAGTCTTTAATTCATCTGGTCGGATAGTTTGTATGGGGGTTCTTCAAACAGTACATAGTATTGAAGAACACGAAATTGTCAGCCCAACAAAGTCTTTAGTTCATCTGGTCGGATAGTTTGTATGGGGGTTCTTCAAACAGTACATAGTATTGTAGAACACGAAATTGTCAGCCCAACAAAGTCTTTAGTTCATCTGGTCGGATAGTTTGTATGGGGGTTCTTCAAACAGTACATAGTATTGTAGAACACGAAATTGTCAGCCCAACAAAGTCTTTAGTTCATCTGGTCGGATAGTTTGTATGGGGGTTCTTCAAACAGTAGATAGTATTGTAGAACACGAAATTGTCAGCTCAACAAAGTCTTTAGTTCATCTGGTCGGATAGTTTGTATGGGGATTCTTCAAACAGTACATAGTATTGTAGAACACGAAATTGTCAGCCCAACAAAGTCTTTAGTTCATCTGGTCGGATAGTTTGTATGGGGGTTCTTCAAACAATAGATAGTATTGTAGAACATGAAATTGTCAGCCCAACAAAGTCTTTAGTTCATCTGGTCAGATAGTTTGTATGGGGGTTCTTCAAACAGTACATAGTATTGTAGAACACGAAATTGTCAGCCCAACAAAGTCTTTAGTTCATCTGGTCGGATAGTTTGTATGGGGGTTCTTCAAACAGTACATAGTCTTGTAGATCATGAAATTGTCAGCCCAACAAAGTCTTTAGTTCATCTGGTCGGTTAGTTTGTATGGGGGTTCTTCAAACAATAGATAGTATTGTAGAACATGAAATTGTCAGCCCAACAAATCCTTTAGTTCATCTGGTCGGATAGTTTGTATGGGGGTTCTTCAAACAATAGATAGTATTGTAGAACATGAAATTGTCAGCCCAACAAATTCTTTAGTTCATCTGGTCGGATAGTTTGTATGGGGGTTCTTCAAACAGTACATAGTATTGTAGAACACGAAATTGTCAGCCCAACAAAGTCTTTAGTTCATTTGGTCGGATAGTTTGTATGGGGGGTTTTTCAAACAGTACATAGTATTGTAGAACACGAAATTGTCAGCCCAACAAAGTATTTAGTTCATCTGGTCGGATAGTTTGTATGGGGGTTCTTCAAACAGTACATAATATTGTAGAACATGAAATTGTCAGCCCAACAAATTCTTTAGTTCATCTGGTCGGATAGTTTTTATGGGGGTTCTTCAAACAATAGATAGTATTGTAGAACATGAAATTGTCAGCCCAACAAATTCTTTAGTTCATCTGGTCGGATAGTTTGTATGGGGGTTCTTCAAACAATAGATAGTATTGTAGAACATGAAATTGTCAGCCCAACAAATTCTTTAGTTCATCTGGTCGGATAGTTTGTATGGGGGTTCTTCAAACAGTACATAGTATTGTAGAACACGAAATTGTCAGCCCAACAAAGTCTTTAGTTCATCTGGTCGGATAGTTTGTATGGGGGGTTCTTTAAACAGTACATAGTATTGTAGAACACGAAATTGTCAGCCCAACAAAGTCTTTAGTTCATCTGGTCGGATAGTTTGTATGGGGGGTTCTTCAAACAGTACATAGTATTGTAGAACACGAAATTGTCAGCCCAACAAAGTCTTTAGTTCATCTGGTCGGATAGTTTGTATGGGGGTTCTTTAAACAGTACATAGTATTGTAGAACACGAAATTGTCAGCCCAACAAAGTCTTTAATTCATCTGGTCGGATAGTTTGTATGGGGGTTCTTCAAACAGTACATAGTATTGTAGAACACGAAATTGTCAGCCCAACAAAGTCTTTAGTTCATCTGGTCGGATAGTTTGTATGGGGGTTCTTCAAACAGTACATAGTATTGTAGAACACGAAATTGTCAGCCCAACAAAGTCTTTAGTTCATCTGGTCGGATAGTTTGTATGGGGGTTCTTCAAACAGTACATAGTTTTGTAGAACACGAAATTGTCAGCCCAACAAAGTCTTTAGTTCATCTGGTCGGATAGTTTGTATGGGGGTTCTTCAAACAGTACATAGTATTGTAGAACACGAAATTGTCAGCCCAACAAAGTCTTTAGTTCATCTGGTCGGATAGTTTGTATGGGGGTTCTTCAAACAGTAGATAGTATTGTAGAACACGAAATTGTCAGCTCAACAAAGTCTTTAGTTCATCTGGTCTGATAGTTTGTATGGGGATTCTTCAAACAGTACATAGTATTGTAGAACACGAAATTGTCAGCCCAACAAAGTCTTTAGTTCATCTGGTCGGATAGTTTGTAGGGGGGTTCTTCAAACAATAGATAGTATTGTAGAACATGAAATTGTCAGCCCAACAAAGTCTTTAGTTCATCTGGTCGGATAGTTTGTATGGGGGTTCTTCAAACAGTACATAGTATTGTAGAACACGAAATTGTCAGCCCAACAAAGTCTTTAGTTCATCTGGTCGGATAGTTTGTATGGGGGTTCTTCAAACAATAGATAGTATTGTAGAACATGAAATTGTCAGCCCAACAAAGTCTTTAGTTCATCTGGTCGGATAGTTTGTATGGGGGGTTCTTCAAACAGTACATAGTATTGTAGAACATGAAATTGTCAGCCCAACAAAGTCTTTAGTTCATCTGGTCGGATAGTTTGTATGGGGGTTCTTTAAACAGTACATAGTAATGTAGAACACGAAATTGTCAGCCCAACAAAGTCTTTAGTTCATCTGGTCGGATAGTTTGTATGGGGGTTCTTCAAACAGTACATAGTATTGTAGAACACGAAATTGTCAGCCCAACAAAGTCTTTAGTTCATCTGGTCGGATAGTTTGTATGGGGGTTCTTCAAACAATAGATAGTATTGTAGAACATGAAATTGTCAGCCCAACAAATTCTTTAGTTCATCTGGTCGGATAGTTTGTATGGGGGTTCTTCAAACAGTACATAGTATTGTAGAACACGAAATTGTCAGCCCAACAAAGTCTTTAGTTCATCTGGTCGGATAGTTTGTATGGGGGGTTTTTCAAACAGTACATAGTATTGTAGAACACGAAATTGTCAGCCCAACAAAGTATTTAGTTCATCTGGTCGGATAGTTTGTATGGGGGTTCTTCAAACAGTACATAGTATTGTAGAACATGAAATTGTCAGCCCAACAAATTCTTTAGTTCATCTGGTCGGATAGTTTGTATGGGGGTTCTTCAAACAGTACATAGTATTGTAGAACACGAAATTGTCAGCCCAACAAAGTCTTTAGTTCATCTGGTCGAATAATTTGTATGGGGGGTTTTTCAAACAGTACATAGTATTGTAGAACACGAAATTGTCAGCCCAACAAAGTCTTTAGTTCATCTGGTCGGATAGTTTGTATGGGTGTTCTTCAAACAATAGATAGTATTGTAGAACATGAAATTGTCAGCCCAACAAATTCTTTAGTTCATCTGGTCGGATAGTTTGTATGGGGGTTCTTCAAACAGTACATAGTATTGTAGAACACGAAATTGTCAGCCCAACAAAGTCTTTAGTTCATCTGGTCGGATAGTTTGTATGGGGGGTTTTTCAAACAGTACATAGTATTGTAGAACACGAAATTGTCAGCCCAACAAAGTATTTAGTTCATCTGGTCGGATAGTTTGTATGGGGGTTCTTCAAACAGTACATAGTATTGTAGAACATGAAATTGTCAGCCCAACAAATTCTTTAGTTCATCTGGTCGGATAGTTTTTATGGGGGTTCTTCAAACAATAGATAGTATTGTAGAACATGAAATTGTCAGCCCAAAAAATTATTTAGTTCATCTGGTCGGATAGTTTGTATGGGGGTTCTTCAAACAATAGATAGTATTGTAGAACATGAAATTGTCAGCCCAACAAATTCTTTAGTTCATCTGGTCGGATAGTTTGTATGGGGGTTCTTCAAACAGTACATAGTATTGTAGAACACGAAATTGTCAGCCCAACAAAGTCTTTAGTTCATCTGGTCGGATAGTTTGTATGGGGGGTTCTTTAAACAGTACATAGTATTGTAGAACACGAAATTGTCAGCCCAACAAAGTCTTTAGTTCATCTGGTCGGATAGTTTGTATGGGGGGTTCTTCAAACAGTACATAGTATTGTAGAACACGAAATTGTCAGCCCAACAAAGTCTTTAGTTCATCTGGTCGGATAGTTTGTATGGGGGTTCTTTAAACAGTACATAGTATTGTAGAACACGAAATTGTCAGCCCAACAAAGTCTTTAATTCATCTGGTCGGATAGTTTGTATGGGGGTTCTTCAAACAGTACATAGTATTGTAGAACACGAAATTGTCAGCCCAACAAAGTCTTTAGTTCATCTGGTCGGATAGTTTGTATGGGGGTTCTTCAAACAGTACATAGTATTGTAGAACACGAAATTGTCAGCCCAACAAAGTCTTTAGTTCATCTGGTCGGATAGTTTGTATGGGGGTTCTTCAAACAGTACATAGTTTTGTAGAACACGAAATTGTCAGCCCAACAAAGTCTTTAGTTCATCTGGTCGGATAGTTTGTATGGGGGTTCTTCAAACAGTACATAGTATTGTAGAACACGAAATTGTCAGCCCAACAAAGTCTTTAGTTCATCTGGTCGGATAGTTTGTATGGGGGTTCTTCAAACAGAAGATAGTATTGTAGAACACGAAATTGTCAGCTCAACAAAGTCTTTCTTTCATCTGGTCGGATAGTTTGTATGGGGATTCTTCAAACAGTACATAGTATTGTAGAACACGAAATTGTCAGCCCAACAAAGTCTTTAGTTCATCTGGTCGGATAGTTTGTATGGGGGTTCTTCAAACAATAGATAGTATTGTAGAACATGAAATTGTCAGCCCAACAAAGTCTTTAGTTCTTCTGGTCGGATAGTTTGTATGGGGGTTCTTCAAACAGTACATAGTATTGTAGAACACGAAATTGTCAGCCCAACAAAGTCTTTAGTTCATCTGGTCGGATAGTTTGTATGGGGGTTCTTCAAACAATAGATAGTATTGTAGAACATGAAATTGTCAGCCCAACAAAGTCTTTAGTTCATCTGGTCGGATAGTTTGTATGGGGGGTTCTTCAAAACGTACATAGTATTGTAGAACATGAAATTGTCAGCCCAACAAAGTCTTTAGTTCATCTGGTCGGATAGTTTGTATGGGGGTTCTTTAAACAGTACATAGTATTGTAGAACACGAAATTGTCAGCCCAACAAAGTCTTTAGTTCATCTGGTCGGATAGTTTGTATGGGGGTTCTTCAAACAGTACATAGTATTGTAGAACACGAAATTGTCAGCCCAACAAAGTCTTTAGTTCATCTGGTCGGATAGTTTGTATGGGGGTTCTTCAAACAATAGATAGTATTGTAGAACATGAAATTGTCAGCCCAACAAAGTCTTTAGTTCATCTGGTCGGATAGTTTGTATGGGGGGTTCTTCAAACAGTACATAGTATTGTAGAACATGAAATTGTCAGCCCAACAAAGTCTTTAGTTCATCTGGTCGGATAGTTTGTATGGGGATTCTTCAAACAAGCTATAGTAATGTTTTTGTTGAAGTGCACAATTAGCTTTAGGACAAATACTTTTAAAGGTCGATTCACGAAAGTTAAATACCCCGTGGCCAAATGTGGCTATGTATGTAAGTGTGTGTGTGTTCGCGTGCGTTAGAGGTAGGGGTCAGTGAAGCAGGGGTCAGTTAGGCAGGGGTCAGTCAGGCAGGGGTCAATGAGGCAGGGGTCAGTGGTATTTAATAAATATTAGCTAGTAAATAGAGTTCAGGTGTAAGAAATGTTGCACCGAACGATATAAAAAAAATTAATTCACTCCGGAATAGTCGAATTGTCAATTATGAGGGTGAAAGGGCATTTTTTGTAAATATATTCTTATGTTATACACATATTTATTTATAGTGTTAGAAATTTAAAAAAAAACTGTTTCATTTAATTTAAAATTCAATGATTCTATCAAAAGTCAGACAAAGACAAATTTTGGTTATGATACCCTTGACATTTCCTAATTTTAAATATGAAAAATATATTTTCTTTTAGCTTAGACTAATTTTGCAGCCCCTTTAGTTCAATTGGAAATATATTGAACAATGTTCATTTCTTATTCTTTTAACCGACACCATTCCTTCTATTACTGTGAAACGTCCAAAAGATTCAAATATGTTTTATATCATTTAGATTCATATTACTGCTGACCATGTTGTACAGTAAATGTCAATCTACCTTACACCATTTGTCAAAGTCACGGTTATGTATAAAAAAAAATCCATCCATTTATTTCAATGGTCTTATCACTTTTATATTAGAGATAAAAATAACTTATCAAAGACTATATGCCATTCATTTATCTTTCTTTGTTCAGGCAAGCCAAGTCGGTATTAACGGAGTTTCAGTCCCAACTGAAGACAAAACCAATCCAAGATCTGACCAATGAAATTCCAGTGTTCACCAGGACACTGACCTCCCTCTCTGACGCCTATAAGGCCTGCGAGGCCGTAACTGGGGGCATCAACGAACAGCTACATGACATCCGTGCCATCACCAATGAAATCTGCGACCTGCTGGCCACAAACCTTAAGTCAGAAGACCTGGAGGTTCGGGCAGATCAATCAGAGAACGAAGGTAATATTCGAGGGCAATACGGCTGCAGAACTTGCTTAATAAATAAAATAGTTTTCGACGCCCTAGGCGAAAACAAATTCTGCGCCCTCATTAATGTGCCTTTGGCGGGGAGAGACTAAGTAGTGTTAGGGCATACTTTCCTATTTGTAAGACAACTTAAATAAAAAAAACTCTTCGCATTTTATTACCTAGTAATTTGTCTGGCTATGCTAGTAGCGCGCAGAAGTACTCAACTTTAATTTAGTTTTTATTTTTAAATCCACAAAATAAAAAAAAATATCCTCAATTTTGCGCCCCCCAAAACTTTGCGCCCTAGGCGGCCGCCTAAGTTGCCTATATGGATGAGCCGGCTCTGCATTAAAGCCATTATAGATTGAGTTAAATCCAATACTTAGTGCATTCAAGTAATTAAAGATAAGAAAATATTTCTTTATTGATCCAAACAAATGTAAATTTTTCTTGATTACAGATGTTTGTCTTTCAGCATATTTGAAAGATTGATTTAAATCCAAAAAAAAGAAGATGAAAACAAAAGCTTAATGGTTCAAAAGACCTAAACTGTTTTAAGGCATCTTTGATATGCATAGGACTATCCAATAATTTTCATTATTAAAAAAACATTATGGCCTGGAATAACTACAAATTATCCTTGTATATTCCTTGACTAATGAAACTAGTACATGTATATCTAAATTACGTTGTTACATGAAGTTCAAAGAGGGTCGATATAATATATATAAATAGACATATACAAAAATCATTAAGCCCTTATTTCTGGAGCCTAATGTCAGCATTCCTCTAGCAAATAATAACCCTCTTGGTTGCCCTGGGTAACATAGAAACAGATCTCCATTATCTAGAAGTCAATGTTGACGGGATAAAGTTAAAGACTTGTGAAGCTAATACTTTTTTTCTGAGCACTTTTTAGACTACAATACAAAAAATGTTACTTTTATAGATGAACTCAGAGAAGAGGCGGAAGCTAGGGCTAAAGTAAAAGCTGCCAAGGTCCTTGAGTTCAAGGCCGTGTCGTCCAGGGCCACGGCGGATGCACTGACAGCTCACGAAATTGCCGTTCAGGCTCAAATGGACGCCAGTCAAGCGGAATCCGCTGCCGCAAGGGCAAAGGATGAAGCGATTTTTGCTGTACGGAAAGCGGAGTCTGCTAGAAAGGCGGCAATTGAAAAGAAAAGGCTTGAAGTATGTGTTCAGTGTTTGTTGTTAATTATATTTAGAGTTCTTATAGTCTGTTTTTCGGCTTGCATTTTAGTGTTATTTTTATTATTGATTGCAAAAAAAAATTTTCAAAGCTATTTTAGACAAAAAATCTTTCTACCGGATATTTTGAGACTTTTATACAGTAATAGGCCCTAGGTATTGTTGGTCAGAATAGTATGACTAAAACTTATAACTTCGTTGTGCGGTAGACTTAATTTTGTTTTCTTTATTAATCAAGAAGTAGCTTTACTTTTATATGCCCAATAGGCTACAACAACATTAACAAAAACAACATCAGAAACAAAAACAATATCAACAACATCAACAAAGAATGTTCAACCTCTTCAACAACATCAATACCAACATCAACAACAACATCAACAAAAACTTTTATAACAACATCTTCAACAACATCAACAAAATCAATAACAACATCAACAAGATCTTCAACAACATCAACAACAATATCAACAAGAACAACATCAACAAGACCATCAACATTATCAACTACAATATCAACAAAAAATATTTATAACAACAGATTCAGCAATATCAACAACATCAACAACAGCAATACCAACATCAACTAGAACATTAACAATATCAACTACTATATCAATAACATTATCAACAACAATATCAAAAATAACAATAACAACAGCAACAGAAACATCAACAATATCAACAAAAACATTTACAACAACATCTTTAACAACATCAACTATATCAATACCAACATCTTTAACAACATCAACTATATCAATACCAACATCTTTAACAACATCAACTATATCAATACCAACATCTTTAACAACATCAACTATATCAATACCAACATCTACAAGAACATCAACTATATCAATACCAACATCTTTAACAACATCAACTATATCAATACCAACATCTTTAACAACATCAACTATATCAATACCAACATCTACAAGAACATCAACTATATCAATACCAACATCTACAAGAACATCAACTATATCAATACCAACATCTTTAACAACATCAACTATATCAATACCAACATCTTTAACAACATCAACTATATCAATACCAACATCTACAAGAACATCAACTATATCAATACCAACATCTTTAACAACATCAACTATATCAATACCAACATCTTTAACAACATCAACTATATCAATACCAACATCTACAAGAACATCAACTATATCAATACCAACATCTTTAACAACATCAACTATATCAATACCAACATCTTTAACAACATCAACTATATCAATACCAACATCTACAAGAACATCAACTATATCAATACCAACATCTACAAGAACATCAACTATATCAATACCAACATCTACAAGAACATCAACTATATCAATACCAACATCTACAAGAACATCAACTATATCAATACCAACATCTACAAGAACATCAACTATATCAATACCAACATCTACAAGAACATCACCTATATCAATACCAACATCTTTAACAACATCAACTATATCAATACCAACATCTTTAACAACATCAACTATATCAATACCAACATCTTTAACAACATCAACTATATCAATACCAACATCTTTAACAACATCAACTATATCAATACCAACATCTTTAACAACATCAACTATATCAATACCAACATCTACAAAAACATCAACTATATCAATACCAACATCTACAAGAACATCAACTATATCAATACCAACATCTACAAGAACATCAACAATATCAAATACAATATCAACTACTATACTGTTGATATCTTTTTCGTCAACCCCTGCACATTCCCTGATAATTTTCTTCCTTCAATATCTCAGGAGGAAGAAGAGAAGCAGGGAGAGATGGAGAGACAGAGACAGCAAGAGGAGGCTAGAAGGCTGCAGAAAGAAGCAGAAGAGAAGGCACTGGAGAGGGCACATTCCAACATGGAAGATGAGAATGAAATGGAGGGAAAAGTTACAGTAAACGATCCATCCACATGGCCACGTTTAATGTAAGATGTAGAATATACAATTGAAGCATGTTAGTACTTGAAATATAAAACATGCTGTGTATCGTATACAATAATTATATTACAGACAAATTCTTCTTTA
Source organism: Anisus vortex (assembly GCA_949126835.1). NCBI lineage: Eukaryota > Metazoa > Mollusca > Gastropoda > Planorbidae > Anisus > Anisus vortex. The sequence continues at coordinate 15,939,720 of OX421497.1, read as the reverse complement.
CGGACGATATTTGTGTCCTACGCTTTCCAAAGTCCCATAAATCTAGACTTGCATTTTGATGAGGGTTTTAAATGATGTTATGTAGTTGGGCTCGGGCAACCCCCTCTCTGTAGGAATATATATGAGTTTTTAAATGATGTTATGTAGTTGGGCTCGGGCAACCCCCTCTCTGTATGAATATATATGAGTTTTTTCTTGCCAATAGAACAAGAGATTTGAGCTATTGGGACAAAATATTTGAGCTAATTAGAACACAAAATTTGAACTCATTAAGACAAGAGATTAGATTTAATCGTTTTGAGGCAGGAGTCTTTTAAAGTATATAAATAGATTTGTTAAAAATAAATGTCTAAGCTAAAATTTAATGCTAATACATTAAAAGCGTTTTAGCGAAATATCGAGTTTAAAATATTAATTCAATGTAAATGTTTTTAACATAATCTATCAATTTAGACTTTTCAATTTGTATTGTCCATAAACAAATGCACATTGCCAAATAATGAGCATATGTTTTAATTTGAATACAAAATTGTGATTTTGCTGACAAGTTAAATCGAAGAAGGATGTCCTGTAAAGTGCTCCTTAAATATTTCATCGGGTTTCGTGTATGTCTATAACGCTGTGCAACTGTATAAACAGGGCCTCACTACATCTATATCTATAAACATGGCCTCATTATATCTATAAACAGGGCTTCACTGCATCTATATCTATAAACAGGGCTTCACTATATCTATAAACAGGGCCTCACTACATCTATATCTATAAACAGGGCCTCTCTATATCTCTAAACATGGCCTCACTATATCTATAAACAAGGCCTCACTACATCTATATCTATAAACAGGGCCTCACTATATCTATATCTATAAACAGGGCCTCACTATATCTATAAACAGGGCCTCACTACATCTATATCTATAAACAAGGCCTCACTACATCTATAGCTATAAACAGCGCCTCACTATATCTATAAACAGGGCCTCACTACATCTCTATCTATAAACAGGGCCTCTCTACATCTATATCTATAAACAGGGCCTCACTACATCTATAGCTATAAACAGCGCCTCACTATATCTATAAACAGGGCCTCACTACATCTATATCTATAAACAGGGCCTCTCTATATCTATAAACAGGGCCTCACTACATCTATATCTATAAACAGGGCCTCACTACATCTATATCTATAAACAGGGCCTCACTATATCTATAAACATGGCCTCACTACATCTATATCTATAAACAGGGCCTCACTATATCTATATCTATAAACAGGGCCTCACTATATCTATAAACAGGGCCTCACTACATCTATATCTATAAACAAGGCCTCACTACATCTATAGCTATAAACAGCGCCTCACTATATCTATAAACAGGGCCTCTCTATATCTATAAACAGGGCCTTACTACATCTATATCTATAAACAGGGCCTCACTACATCTATATCTATAAACAGGGCCTCACTATATCTATAAACATGGCCTCACTACATCTATATCTATAAACAGGGCCTCACTTCATCTATATCTATAAACAGGGCTTCACAACATCTATATCTATAAACAGGACCTCACTACATCTATAGCTATAATCAGGGCCTCACTATATCTTTAAAGAGGGCCTCACTACATCTATAGCTATAAACAGGGACTCACTACATCTATATCTATAAACAGGTCCTCACTACATCTATAGCTATAAACAGAGCCTCACTGCATCTATATCTATAAACAGGGCCTTACTATATCTATAAACAGGGCCTCACTATATCTATATCTCTAAACAGGGCCTCACTACATCTATAGCTATAAACAGGGCCTCACTACATCTATTTCTATAAACAGGGCCTAACTATATCTATAAAGAGGGCATCACTACATCTATATCTAAAAACAGGGCCTCACTACATCTATAGCTATAAACAGGTACTCACTAGATCTATATCTATAAAAAGGGACTCACTACATCGATAGCTATTAACAGGGACTCACTACATCTATAGCTATAAACAGGGACTCACTACATCTATATCTATAAACAGGGCCTCACTATATCTATAAACAGGGCCTCACTACATCTATATCTATAAACAGGGCCTCACTACATCTATATCTATAAACACGGCCTCAGTACATCTATATCTATAAACAGGGCCTTACTATATCTATAAACAGGGCCTCACTACATCTATATCTATAAACAGGTCCTCACTACATCTATATCTATAAACAGGGCCTCACTATATCTATAAACAGGGCCTCACTACATCTATATCTATAAACAGGGCCTCACTACATCTATAGCTATAAACAGGGCCTCACTACCTCTATAAATATAAACAGGGCCTCACTATATCTATAAACAGGGCCTCACTACGTCTATATCTATAAACCGGGCCTCACTACATCTATAGCAATAAACAGGGCCTCACTACATCTATATCTATAAACAGGGCTTAACTATATCTATAAACAGGGCCATTACTACATCTATATCTATAAACAGGGCCTCACTACATCTATAGCTATAAACAGGGACTTACTACATCTATATCTATAAACAGGGCCTCACTACGTCTATATCTATAAACCGGGCCTCACTACATCTATAGCAATAAACAGGGCCTCACTACATCTATATCTATAAACAGGGCTTGACTATATCTATAAACAGGGCCATTACTACATCTATATCTATAAACAGGGCCTCACTACATCTTTAGCTATAAACAGGGACTCACTATACCTATAAACAGGGCCTCACTACATTTATATCTATCATTTGATACCATTGACCACCAGATTCTTCTCGACCGTCTTCATCTTACTTTTTGGACTTTCTGGCTCAGCACTAAACTGGTTTCAGTCTTATCTTTCAGACAGAACTCATACAGTCTCTATTTCCAACCGCTCTTTCAAAACGTCAGCCCTATCTCTTGGAGTTCCCCAAGGATCGGTCCTTGGGCCGGTCATTTTCATTCTCTACACTAAACCTCTATCATCCCTCATCAGCCACCACTCAGTTTTCAGTCAGTCCTTTGCTGATATACACTCAGATCAGTGACTCTTGCTTTCCTGATCAACTCGATGCCACCGTCCTTCGCATGCATGAGTGCATAGACGATGTAAAGCATTGGATGACTTGCAACAAACTGAAGTTAAATGACGACAAAACGGAAATCCTTCTCATCCTCTCTCAAAACAAAACTCTCCCTCCATCTGCCCCTTTTTCTATATCTATCGGCAACTCTGACATCACACTCTCTTCCTCTGCCAGAGTCACGTTCACAGACACCCTCTCCATGGACAAACACGTCACGAACATCTGCAGATCAGCACACAACAACTCTCGTCTGTTCACTCATTCTTTCAAAATTCGACTACTGTAACACTCTCCTCGCAGGCATTCCTCAGCACCACATAGACAAACTTCAGAGGGTACAGAACTCAGCATGCAGACTCATTTTTAAAGCAAAGAAACACGACCACATCCAACCACACATGCAGCAACTCCACTGGCTTCCAATATCCTCTCGCATAAAGTACAAGTCTGCCAATCTATGCTTCAATTCTTTCACAGACCCTCATTTCATCCTGTCTATCTCTCTGAACTGTTGCTTCCTTACATCCCCACAAGACAACTACGCTCTTCCACTGACAATAGAACCCTCTCAATCCCAAGAACCAAAACCAAAACCATCGGCGACTGTTCCTTCTTCTTCCACGCCCCCACTTTCTGGAACCAGCTCCCCTTCCACATCCGTCATTGTGAAACCTCCTCCACTTTCAAAAAGTCCCTTAAAACCCATCTGTTTATGTCCGCCTATGACCTGTGATGCCTCGTTCCTGGTCTCGGTTTGTTTTTATGCTTCCTTTGTATTATTACCAGTATGTGCTAATGTGTAACTATCGTTTTTTGTCATTTTTAATGTTACACCTATTATTATTTTTAAAATCAATCAATTTTATTGCTGTAGCTATTATCTTTATAGCCATTGGATGATGTAGCTATTGTCTATTTATTTTAGCACCTTAAATAGTTTATAATTTTAATAAAAATTGTAAAGCGCTTAGAGCTGTAACGTAAGCGCTATATAAAAATGCCTCAATAAATAAATAATAAATCTATAAAGAGAGACTCACTACATATAAATCTATAAACAGGGCCTCACTATATCTGTATGTATAAACAGGGCCTCACTACATCTATCTATATAAACAGGGCCTCACTACATCTATATCTATAAACAGAGCCTAATTATATCTATATCCCGCCCTGAACACGTTCATTAAAAATAAAGCTAAATATTGTCCTCATTTTGTGTTCTTCACAGTTACAGCATCGACCAGTGCGACTTCGATACATGTGTCGGGGTGGTAATCAAAGCGCAGGAAGGTCATCTTCAGCGCGATGACGTCACGGTCACGGTGGTGGACCAGCTGACTGGATGCTTTCCCCTGGGAGAGTGTGAAGAGCTCATCAGCAATATTATCAAAGTGACCATCGCTGACCGCAATAACCACAAATACGCGTTTCATGTAAGGGAACCTGTTTACTTAATTTTAAGTCCTGTCTAGCGAATCTCTAACGAGTAGCTCAATGTAAGAAATCTAACCTGGGGATATTTGTACCATTTTTTCTAATCGTACTTAATGTTACGCACATATAGTGCAATAGTAATGTTCATAAAATGGGCAAAGTTTCTCTTAATGAATTGGCATTGGTTCATAATGAAGTTTGTATACTTAATTAATCATTTACGATATTTTTTTTTTTAACTACTGTTCTAACATTGTCATCTTCAGAACACGGAACCATTCGTGGTAGCCCTACCTCACTGCGCCCCTAGGATACACCCAGGGCGCGAGCCTGTGATTAGGATGTTGACACAAGACGGTAAAATTGTTACCCTGGCAACCACTGAATTACTGTTCGACGACATGAAGGTAATTTACTATTGACATGACAACAACATGACAACAGCATGACAAATTAAGATTACTGTAAAAGTAAGTCTTCAGATAATCAGTTAGCTGTTTGTGCATTGTACACAGGCGTTGAAGTGCTTAAAAATATATCATAAGAATGTTTCCAGATTATTGCACAATTTACGATGCCAATGCAGGAAACATGTAAAGTTTCACATCCGAGTATGGTTCTCGATCAGTTTATTAGAATTATTAGAAAAGGCAATGATCCAAGAAGCATCAACTTAATTTCTATAAGGCGTGTAAATTTTGGTGAATTAGTTGCTTAAATCGAATAACTATAGATCTTATAACAACACTAAAAATTAAGAACACCCCTTTTCTATAAGCAATATAAATATATAACGTGAAAAAAGTTAAGTAATAAAAATTGTTTTATTCCATGTGTTGGTTACCTTTGAATAGTCTGATATGAAGCGCTTTTCTTGTTGTTGTTTTTTAATCTATTTTTTTATCGCTTAGGGTGTATTAACTAACTTTAACAAAAATGTAACTGTTGGCTTACAAATTATAAAACTGTTATTACACACTATTGTTAATGGGGTTATTTGGTCTTACCCATTAAACAATAATCATTTTGTTAGGATCGTATGTTATTTTTCATTAGAGTAATTTTTACCTTTTCTTGTGCTGTCTAACATCGACAGATTCAACAACACTTTCAATTATAAATAAATGAAAGGAACACTTCTCTGCAGCATGTTATAGTTAATTACATTAATCACAATTAACATAACTCCAATGAAGTAATATTACAAGTCCAAGAATATGATAATTCCTCTGAGTCCATACTAATAATTTTCATACGTCCATTCACTTCAAGATTCTGCAGGAGACTAAACTATCCTCGTGTTTGGTCACCTGACCATTCCAGCCCAACCAAGCAAGATTCTCGTGCAACTCATGTAGTTTTACCCAACTACTGTGTTTTAGAATTATACTAGTCTTGTGTACAAAATTGTCTACAAGTGTGTACAATTTTGGATAACTCTTGCTTGTCTTAATATTACAATTGATTTACATGAGTCATTTCCCTTGCATTATATCAACTATAAAACACACACACGCAACACATTCATGCTAAACGCTTTTATGTTGATATTATTTAATTGAATGTTTGAATTGCAGAATAACTTATTTCTGAAATTAAATTTTTATTACGCAGAATTATTATCATATAGGTAAGCAGTGGCGTAGCCAGGTTTTGACGCTAGGGGGAGCGAAATTTTAGGAAAAAGGCCCCACTTTTAGCAATTTTTTTCTGATTAATAGAATAACTAAGAATTCGTACGTATCAAGTGTTATAAGAAAACCCTGTGCCTCAGGATACACACACTGTATGATAGTGCAGTTTTTATTTAACCATTCACGATTCTTTTTCTAGCAGCTAATAGTGATGGGAATTTCTGCAAAATTGATTGCATCTACTGCCCATATTCGGGATAAACATCGAAAAGTATTTATAGAATCAACGCGAATGCTCTGTAGCAGGGGTCGTCAACCTAAGACACGCGTTCCAGATTTGGCACGCAGAACGATTTTCAGTGGCACGCGAAAGACCTCCAAGAATATTGTTTAATGCACGTGAAAACAACGTATGTCAGCATAATTAGTGGCTTCTGCATGACGAACTACATGGGAATTTCTTTGGAGGTCGATGGTTTTAGTTCAGGAATGTTTGTATGTAAAGCTCTCATCATTGGACTTGCAATCTGTGATTGAATCTAATGTTTGTATGCACAGCTCCCATCATTGGACTTGCAATCTGTGATTGAATCTAATGTTTGTATGCACAGCTCCCATCATTGGACTTGCAATCTGTGATTGAATCTAATGTTTGTATGCACAGCTCCCATCATTGGACTTGCAATCTGTGATTGAATCTAATGTTTGTATGCAAAGCTCCCATCATTGGACTTGCAATCTGTGATTGAATCTAATGTTTGTATGCACAGCTCCCATCATTGGACTTGCAATCTGTGATTGAATCTAATGTTTGTATGCACAGCTCCCATCATTGGACTTGCAATCTGTGATTGAATCTAATGTTTGTATGCACAGCTCCCATCATTGGACTTGCAATCTGTGATTGAATCTAATGTTTGTATGCAAAGCTCCCATCATTGGACTTGCAATCTGTGATTGAATCTAATGTTTGTATGCACAGCTCCCATCATTGGACTTGCAATCTGTGATTGAATCTAATGTTTGTATGCACAGCTCCCATCATTGGACTTGCAATCTGTGATTGAATCTAATGTTTGTATGCACAGCTCCCATCATTTGACTTGCAATCTGTGATTGAATCTAATGTTTGTATGCAAAGCTCCCATCATTGGACTTGCAATCTGTGATTGAATCTAATGTTTGTATGCACAGCTCCCATCATTGGACTTGCAATCTGTGATTGAATCTAATGTTTGTATGTAAAGCTCTCATCATTGGACTTGCAATCTGTGATTGAATCTAATGTTTGTATGCACAGCTCCCATCATTGGACTTGCAATCTGTGATTGAATCTAATGTTTGTATGCACAGCTCCCATCATTGGACTTGCAATCTGTGATTGAATCTAATGTTTGTATGCACAGCTCCCATCATTGGACTTGCAATCTGTGATTGAATCTAATGTTTGTATGCACAGCTCCCATCATTGGACTTGCAATCTGTGATTGAATCTAATGTTTGTATGCACAGCTCCCATCATTGGACTTGCAATCTGTGATTGAATCTATTGTTAAGATAGTCAATTGTATAGTTTCTCAAGTCTCTTCTAGAAGAAAGTCATACGGAGTATAGGTAAAGTCTTGGATATATTCTTTTATTGTCTGGAAGCAATTAAGATGTCTCTTAATGTAAAAAAAAATCCGTTATTGAATGTGGAGAACTGACTGTTGAAGCCAATGTTTCTGTATGACTTGGCGACATGTTTCAGTGAGTTAAACTTCCATTTACAAGACTGAGTCCAAAAGCACTTGAAGTATTGGGCAACTGGAATAGATTTGCATTGAAACTGGGCATATCTTTCAGTGAAATCAATTTCAAAAATTTAACTCTTTCTCTAGTTTAAGGCAAATTAAAATAGATGAGCATTTTCAGAATTACACCAGTTATATTAAAAGAATTAACACGTTTGGTATCACTAGCATCAAATTTGGAAAATTTAATTGAAGGGAGAAAATTAACCCGTTTTCTTTACATTAATATTTCTAATATGCTTCTTTGTTGTTTCCTTTTAAAAAAAATAATGGTTTACAAATTGTTACTATAAAATTATCAAAATACACAAGTAAATTGAAAATTATATAAATACTTTATAACTAAAAAAATGTAAATGGACATTTTGAAACATTAAAATAACTACCCAGTTTGTATGATTATTACGTGTCTCTTCCTTTTAATCGTATAATTCCATCATTTTAAGTCCGGGTTAATTAATATATTCAAGTAAATCTCAGTTATTCTGACATGATAGGCTTTATATCTATTACTAGAATAATTTCTTGACAACTAAATTAAAATGTTCATAACTACTAATGTGTAAGTTGAGTAATTAAATTGTGTATAAGCTATGAATAGATGTGTTTTTAAAAAAAACTGATAATAACAAACAGGTTAATTTTTAAAAATATAAAACTCTTTAATGATTTTCTCTATTACACTCCTTTTCTTTTGGTCTTGCTACAGAAGTAAATAAATTGTCTTATAAAAATAAAATAGTTGATCAGTTTGACTTTCACGGTGTTGGCACGCTGAATGATTTAAAATTATTGTAATAAATAAAATGTTGAAATGCAATTTACAAAACTTAGAAACAGATTAAATTGTGCTTCGTGGCTTGTTAAAATTGTATTTAAATATTTTTTTCCCGAAAAGGCCCTTTTTTCGAAAATGGTAGTAGGGGGAGCGGCCGATCCCCCTGCTTCCACCTGGCTACGCTACTGTAGGTACGCTATGATTAATTTAAAGTATTTTGCTATTTTTATGGTGTTTTTTTTTATCTCAGGATCTGAGATTTGCCGAGTGCTGGACCAAAACTTTTGGAACTTTTGCGGTTTTCTTGCGACTGAAGAAGGAAATCTTGACCTTTCACCGAAATGGAGGCAAGGTGATGTCGTCTGCCGATTCCAGGGTGACCCTGGCTAGTCAGTCGGGAACGTTCGCAAATGATGTAACATTCACATTAGAGGTATGTGCTCTTCTTAATAAAAACACTAAAACTAAAACTAATTGTAACAAATTGATGAGAAGTGTTTCTTTTTAATATTACTGCCGCTCAGTGTGGTAGCCAGGTTTTGACGCTAGGGGGAGCGAAATTTTTGGAAAAGGCCATACTTTGAGCAATTTTTCCAGATTAATAGAATAACTAAGAATTCGTACGTATCAATTGTTATAAGAAAACCCTGTGCCTCAGGATACACACAATGTATAATAGTGCATTTTTTATTTAACCATTCAAGATTATTTTTCTAGCAGCTTATATTGATGGGAAATTCTGCAAAATTGACTGCATCTACTGCTCATTTTAGGGATGAACATCTAGTATCGAAACGTATTATAGAATCAACTCGAATGCTCTATAGCAAAGGTCGGCAACCTAAGGCACACGTACCAGACTTGGCCCGCAGAACGATTTTCAGTGGCACTTGATAGACCTCCAAGAATATTGTTTAATGCAAGTGAAAACAACGTATGTCAGCATAATTATTGGGTGCTGCATGGCGAAGTTTATGGGAATCACACTGGACGTCGACTGTAGTGACCGAACGAAACCAAATTTTTAGTTTCGGCCGAAAACGAAACCATACCGAATATTATACATTGACTTTTGGCCGAAACCGAAGCCGAAACCAAAAGTTTAACTACAAGTTCGGCCGAAACCGAAAAATAAACCGAAAATGCGAAACAAATGATTTCAAAAGACTGCACATTTATGTGTAATATTAACTAGTTTATGGGCACTCTATTTGAGTAAACCATTCTTTGAAGTGATTACATAATCCGTTATTATTAACTTCAGTCTTCTACTTCACATTAGAGATGTTAATATCCTTTTTTTTCTCAAAACCTATTTTCGGTTCTAAATATCATATTTTTTAAATCATTTTCTTTTCCCCCTCTCCGCCCCCGGGCAAAGTAAGTTATAGTTTGTAAAAGACAAATTTGCATTGATTATACTAAAAATAATACGAAGGACCATTGATCCTTAGAACGTGGTAAAATCTTTGAAAAAAAAAGTTGATTTTGGATTAGCAGAAGTCAAAAGCTGTAGTGTCATGAATAATTATAATATAAATTAGTGGATGTTAGATCTATATGTTACACACATTAGAAGAATATTTGTAGAATATGAATAAAATCCCAGACACATCTATCTAGGGAAAATTAACAGTTTTTAAAAAGAATTTTACATGCACTGCTAAGTTGTTTTCTTAAGTTGCTTTTCAGTCTACATTAAATGAAATTTTGGGTCAGTTTTACTAATATACAATTATTGGCAGCTAATGTAATAAAACTGAACTGATTGTGTATTGTGAAATATTAAATATGTCATTCTTTTTGTCTCTCTATGTCCTCCTTTTGAAGTCCAAGTATCTCGCAACCTTACGTCTATCGTTCTGTTTGTCTGTTAAAAAAGCGTTCAGCGTCATTGGGGAAATTCCAGTTTTTTTTCTTTTCGAATATGTATATCAAATGGCTGTGCCGAAGTCTAGCGTTAACATCTGCATTTGCTGTTGTATGTGCTTGTATCGCGAATTCACAATCAATATTCGGAAATTGAAAAATAACAACAAACAACAACTATAATTCGTCTCTGACAAACGAGAGTTTGCAAGGAAATATAATAATAATGTTAAGGAATTGTTGTGTACTAATCAAACATGGTTTAAACATATTTCTTCACATAAAAAGATAAATAAATTGTGGGACACATTTATGAATGATTTCCTCCCGAAATCCGGTTTTCGTTTAACATCCCTACTTCACACAGATTAATTCACAACAGTTTAACTAAATAAAAGTATCAATAATCAGAGTAATAGATGCAGCAATAGCGTAGCATTATGAATTTTGATAGTTAAAATAGATATTTGGCTGATGACCGAATGTCAATATCAGTTTCGGCCAAAACCGTAAACAAACCAAAAACTAATCTTTTGGCTTCTGCTGAAACCGAAAACACGCCGAAAAAGGGTTTTCGCTATTTTCGGCGCCGAAAACGAAGCCGAAACCGAATATCAGTTGGTCTTTAGTTGACTTTTTCAGTTCAGGAATCTTTGTAAGCAAAGCTCCGGTCATTGGACTAGCAATCTGTGATTGAATGTCTTGTCAATTGTATAGTTTCTCAAGTCTCTTCTAGAAGAAAGTCATACGGAGTAAAGGTAAAGTCTTAGATTCTTTTCTTGTCTGGAAGCAATTAGATGTTTATTAATGGAAAAAAAAATCCGCTATTGAATGAGGAGACGTGACTGCGAAGCCAATGTTTCTGAATGACATGGCGACACGTTTTCGTAAGTTAAACTTCCATTTACAAGACTGGGTTCAAAAGCACATTAAAGTGTTGGCAACATTTCCGTGAAATCGATTTCAAAGCATTTAACTCTTTCCCTAATTTAAGGCAAATTAAGACAGATGGGCATTTTTAGAAGTATACTAGTTAGATCTATATTAAACCAATTAGCTCGTTTGGTTTCACTAGCATCAAATTTGGAGAATTTACTTGAAGGGAGATAATTAACCCGTTTTCTTTACATTAATATTTCTAATATGTTTCTTTTTTTGTTTCCTTTAAACAAATTAATGGCTTACAATTTATAACTCTAAAATGATCAAATTACACAAGATAGTTGAAAATGACATAAATATTTTATGACTAAAGAATGTACATGTACATTTTTAAACATTAAAATAACTACCCAGTTTGTATGATTATTTTGTATCGCTTCCTCTTAATTGTAGCATTTATTATATATTATAAAAATATGTTAGTTATTAGAACATATCTCAGTTATTCTGATATCAAACATTAAATAATTCATATCTATTACTAGAATAATTTCTTGACAACTAAATTCAAATGTTGATAACTATTAATGTCTAGGTTGAGTAATGCGAATGTGTATTAGCTACGTATGGATTTTTTTTAAAAAGCTGATATTAACAAACAGGTTTTTTTAAAATTAAATATAAAACGCTTTAATGATTAATAATAATAATAATAATAACGGTGCTTATATAGCGCATATCCCGTTGGTAACAGTTCTATGCGCAGACGACAGTTACATAATACAGACAGACAACGAAATATGTAGTAATACGCTAATTCTGCTGACGAAATAGGTGAGTCTTCAGCCGGCCCTGAAGGTGTCATAGCTAGGGCTCTGGCGAAGCTGTAGTGGGAGGTGATTCCAAGCGGACGGTCCTGCGTAGGGAAAATGAACGTTCGCCAGCGGACACTAGCCTCACACGAGGAATCCGCAGAGTAAGCGCGTCAGAAAAAGAACGAAGTGATTTTCTCTATTACGCTCCTTTTTTTTTTTGGTCTTTGTCTTGCTAAATAAATTATCTGTCTTATAAAAATAATATAGTTAATCAGTTTGACTTTCACGCTGTTGGCACGCATAATTATTGAAAATGATTGTAATAAATTTAATTGTTGAAATGCAATTCAAAGAAAAAAATAAATTAGAAACAGCATAAATTGTACTTCGTGGCTTGTTAAAATTATTATTTTTTTCCCGAAAAGACCCTTTTTTTTCAAAAATGGTCGTAGGGGGAGCGGTTGCTACTGTCCGCTTGTATTTCTGTTCTAACCACATTAAAGAAATGTAAAGTAATACATTTGAACGCTTTCACAGGTGCAACAGGTAGATCACGGGATGTTGACGTCATTGAAAAATAATTTACCCGAAGAATGTGATCAATTATTATCCACTAGCCCAATTATTACGTAAGTTTTTAATACGCCAATAACATTTTGCTGTAAAAAAAAAAAGAAAAATAAAACTACAACAAGATAATTGTCTTTATCATCAATATCATAAAAGCCTAATTTAGGTCAGTGGAAATCATAACTACAAACTATCACAACATACTTTAAGGAACCTATGAGTCTCGGGTGGCCTTTTTTGTGTGGATTAGGCTAGTAATGTAAACCAACAACGTAACTTTATTATTTATCAAAATACAAGTTTAGACTTAAAACAAGAAGTACACCGTACAAATTGTGTTGTGTGCGTTTTTTTTTAAGGTATTTCTGTAAAATTATAAAATGTCAAAATATTAATAAAATGCTTTACAAAACACTTAAAATTTTGGACTTTTATAAAAATGTTCCAAGAAGGATCAATAAAATGCCAAAATGTCTTTTTTTTTAAATTTCAGTATGCAACTTCCGGTCAAGTTTTCTAGACCATTGACCATCACACTGCCCGTCCCTCCAAACCCGTCCCACAGACCGAGACGACCCCAAACAGCCGGTAACATGTTGTCTACAGATACGATGGACACAAAGGACATTCGATTGTTCAGTGCCAGATCAATGTATAATTCTAAAGAAGGTAACAAACAACACACACAAAAAACACCTACATAATAAAGTTTTAAAAATAAAGATTGTTGCAATAGATGAGACTAGGATTTCCTAACATTGTTATGCAAAAGTTTTAGTGCATTAAACTACACGATTCTATATGAAATGGAAACTTGTATAATATTATTTCTTGTTTTGTTGCAAGAAAAAGGGTGTAAAACCCGTGAAAAGACGCCCATTGATAAAATGCTCCCCCAAATAAATGACAAGATAACAATAACAATAATAATATACTATTTACAGCATCGAAAAATGTATTCATTACAGCATCACTGGATCAAACAAAAATAAACAATGTCAATGAATTATTAAAGAAAAATCAATATATATAATTACCGTGAGTTTGTTTATATGTTTGTTTAAATATTTATTTATTTATTTATATATATATATATATATATGTTTGTTCGCTATAGGCTCCTAAGCCGTTTGACTATTCGGGCTAAAAATAAAATGTATTAGTCGGAAACGTCCTCCAAAAGATAATTTTATTTTATCACTTATAATCATAAATGTGTTGATTTAAAAAATCCAAAATGTCATATCCATCTATGCAAATAAATATAACGGTACATTGAATTGAATTGGATTGTTGAATTTCCGGCTCATCAACATCGATGGTTATATAGGGCCTTTTTGATAACGTTGTTGTCATTTTTCTCTTGTATCCATTTTATTGTTCTTATATCTTTAGATTCTGTTGTACAGTTGTATGTCTTTAATATAGTTTATTATATGTTTTGGTTTAATTTTGTTGAAAAGTTCATGAAGAGTTCTACAGTAATAGAATTTACGTCGAATGTCATCAAATGTATTACATTCCAACAAAATGTGAGACACTGTTAAGTTGGCATTGCAGAAAGCACACATTGGGGACATTTCTCGTTTTAAAATAAACGAATGTGTTAGTTTCGTATGTCCTGTATGTAGTCTGCAGAGAATAACTGCGTCCTTTCGAACAAGTTGGCCTGTATCATGCCAGGTTTTTGACTTTTCCAAATACTGCAGTTTATTGCATTCGGTTTTCAAGAAGTTAGTCCATGTTTGTCTTTCATGTTTAATTATTAAAGGTTTCAAGTCTCGATATGGTATTGGGATAATACTCTCTGATAACAACAGGGCGGCTTTAAACTCTCTGTCACCTTTTTCATTTCCATCTATCCCTGCATGACCAGGAACCCAACAGAAAACGACACGTTTGCCTCTTTCATATATTGATTGGTATTTTGTCAAAATGTCCAAGGCAGATATATTCCTGGAATTACAGTTTCCCATAGTAGTAAGACAAGATAACGAATCGGATAAAATAACAAAATTTTGGTTTTCTGATTCCTCTGCAATGTCTAATGCCAGGCATATGGCTAAAGCCTCTGCAGTATTTATTGAGATACTGGAATTATATTTTATTTTTTTACTTTTATTTGAGGTAAGAGCAACCGAAGATGTCGCTGTATCATTTTTCGATCCGTCTGTGTATATTTGTACATAATTTGGGTATTTTTGTAGCACTTCTTGGAACATATCCATGCAAGGATCCTTTTTATTTCTATGGTTTAATTCTAAGTTTATAGGTGGGATTTCAAAAAGCCATGGTGGAGTTTTTGGTATATAATATCTTTTTATAAATCTAAATTCAATTTTAGTTTCGATCATTTCTTTTTCAATTCTAAGTCCAAAAGTTGGTATATATTTTGAGTTTTCAGTAAAGCTGTTTTTTTCTTGTGGGTGAAAAACACATAAATACGCTGGATTATTCGGTAAGGATTTTAGTTTTAGTGCATATTGTAATGATAGCTTGAGTCTTCTATTTTGTAGTGGTGATTTATTTGCTTCTATTTGCAAACTGGTACATGGAGTAGTTCTAAATGCTCTTAGACATAGACGTAGACATTGATTTTGTACAGGATCAAGCATTTTTAGATATGATGTTCTTGCTGATCCGTATACTAAACATCCATAATCTAATTTTGATCGAATGTGTGATCTATATATTTTTAGTAGACTTTTTTTCTCTCCTCCCCAATCTGTATTTGCTAAAGTTTTCAGTTGATTGGTGGATTTTTGACACTTGGATTTTAGTTCCTTTGTATGTAGCAGGAAATTTAATTTACTATCAAATGTTACTCCGAGAAATTTGACGTTAGTAGTTACAGGAATCTGTTTTTTATAAAGGTATTTTTCAGGGTCGGGGTGTTTTTTGTGCATCTGACAGAAATGCACTACTTTTGTTTTTTGAGCAGAAAATTTAAATCCATTCTTTTCGGTCCATTCTTGAATTTTATTGATTTGAAGTTGTAGATGATTCTGTATTTCTTTCATACAATTAGCTCTATAATAGATCACAAAGTCATCGACGTATAGAGAACATTTTGTATTCTGTAATAAGCATTCAGTGATATTGTTTATTTTTATATTAAATAGTGTAGGCGACAATACGCTTCCTTGAGGGACACCTTCTTCTTGAATAAATGTATCTGTTAAATAATCTCCAATATTTACTTGGAATGTTCGGTTGCTTAGAAAGTTTGATATAAATTTGGGTAAATTTCCTCTTAAACCTAAGGAAGATAGATCTTTTAAAATTCCATATTTCCATGTAGTGTCAAACGCCTTTTCTAAATAAAAAAAAACAGCTATCACATGTTCTTTCCTAACAAAAGCTTCTCTAATAAATGTTTCTAATCTAATGAGATGATCTGTTGTTGAATGATTTATTCTAAATCCACATTGAGTCTTTGATATTAAGTTATTACTTTCCAGAAAATATATTAAGCGTTTATTTACAATTTTTTCCATAATTTTACAGAAACAATTTGTGAGGGCTATTGGTCTGTAATTTATTGGATCTGTGTGATCTTTTTTCTCTTTAGGTATTGGAATGGTAATTGCTTTGCTCCATTCCGTAGGAAATATATTTTGTTGCCAAAGATCATTAACAATTTTTAATAGAGTTTTCAGTGTTAACGTTGGTAGCTGTCTTATAATCTCATTATGAATTGTATCTGGGCCTGGTGCAGTATTTTTGGTTTCTTTAATGCATTGCGTCAGCTCGTTTATTGATATTGGGGAGTTGTAGTATTCAAATATATTTGTTTCAAAATTTATAGCTTCTTTTTCTAATTCTCTTTTTATTTTTTTAAAGGAGTCTGTATAATTTTCAGACGATGAATTTTTTGAAAAGGTCTTTCCAATTTCATTTTGCAATATCTTGTGTAGTTTCTGCATAAGTGCCATCAGCCAGTTTGATTTGTTTAATTTGACTTTTTTTTGTATTTCCTTTAATTTTTCGAATCATTTTCCAAATATTAGTTATTGGTGTGTTTGAATTTATTTTGTTATTATAATTTTGCCATGTAAGCCGTTTCTATTCTCTGATTACTTGTCGGGTTTTTGCTCGTTCAATTTTAAAGGCTTTCAAGTTTTCTGGAGATGGGTTGGTCTTGAAAATTCTAAGCTGTTTATTTCTAGTTTTAATACTATCTTTGCAAATGTTTGTGAACCATGGTTTATTTTTATTTATTTTAGATGTTGTTTTAGGTATAGTCCTGGAAGCATTTCTTCTATATTTGATATGTTCTCTGTGTTAACTTTTCCTGGAAGCATTTCTTCTATATTTGATATGTTCTTTGGGTTAACTTTTCCTGGAAGCATTTCTTCTATATTTGATATGTTCTCTGGGTTAACTTTTCCTGGAAGCATTTCTTCTATATTTGATATGTTCTCTGGGTTAACTTTTCCTGGAAGCATTTCTTCTATATTTGATATGTTCTCTGGGATAACTTTTCCTGGGATCATTTCTTCTATATTTGATATGTTCTCTGGGTTTACTTTTCCTGGAAGCATTTCTTCTATATTTGATTGTGTTGAGTTTTCTTTAGTGCATATTATTTCATTTATTTCCCATTTTTTGATTGTTCCATTTTGGTCTTTGTAGTACAATTCTGGTAAAGTGGGTGTCTGGGTTTCAGCGTGTTTGACTTTGTTTATGTCTGTTTTAAGAGCTCCAGCATAATTCTTTTCACTTATTAAAGATTTTTGTGTTAGAATAAATTTCTTTGCATCTTGATAAGTTATATTTTTTTGAGCTTTTAATTTTTGTATATCCTTTTCTTCAATCCATCTTGGACACGTTTTTGAGAATGATAGATGTTTTCCTTCACAATTTACACATTTCATTTCTGCACTGCATGTTTCCAAGCTGTGTCCTTCATTTCCACAACGTGGGCAGACAGCATTTCTTTTGCAGTGTTTTTTCAAGTGACCTAATTTTTGACAGTTAAAACATCTCATAGGGTTTGGTATGTAGTCTTCAATTTTGATGTTTAAGAAACCTGCTCTAATTTCCTTTGGAGGAGTTGGTTTATTAAAAGTTAAAATTATTGTGTTAGTTGCAATTTCTTTTTTCTCTTTTTATTTTTATTCTATAAGCTGAGATAACTCCTTGATTTTTTAGTTCTTGTGTTAATTCATCTTCCGTACAGCATTCCAGCTCTTTTGATTTTATAACTCACTTTGAGCTGTTTAGGAAGGCATGGGCTTTTGTTTCTATGGCTATTCCTGCCATACTATTTGTTCTTAATAAATTGGTTGAGTGCGCTTTTTTTTCGCATTCCACCAGAATCTGTCCAGATCGTAATTTCTTTACAGATTTAGGTGGTCCTGCCATCCTAGTTATGGCTTTTTCTATCACAAAGGGTGATAATTTAGTTAGTGGTTTTTCTGTTTCTTTAGATGAAATTGTAATAAATCTTGGCCATATTTCTGTATTTTCATAGTTGTTTGAATCTTCACCGCTTTTTTGTTTTGTCTCTCTGCCTTCCATGTTTTCAAGAGTTTGGGTTTGTATATACCCGCGGCTCCAGCCGCTTTTCAAAGTTTTAGTAGCTAGTTTTAGTTTGTTTACTGTTTCGTTATATTTACAAAAAAATTAATAATAATTAAAATCACAAAAAATACTTCC
This sequence comes from Anisus vortex, assembly GCA_949126835.1. Lineage (NCBI taxonomy): Eukaryota > Metazoa > Mollusca > Gastropoda > Planorbidae > Anisus > Anisus vortex. The sequence goes on along the minus strand of OX421497.1, from coordinate 15,921,169 downwards.
TAATAAGTTTCAAACTTTAAATAAGTACGTATTTTCAATAAAAATCTCAAGGACGTAAACATTTAGGTCATAACATCACCGCCATCTTGGTGCGAAATCTAACGGTACATAGCAAATGGCCACTTCCGTTCATTTACTATGTTGAACGCGACATTCACTATGTTGAACGCGAGGGTCTTTCCGGGTTTTCCCAATTCTACTGTTGTTTTTTTAATGTGGCCAGACCTTTTTAAAAGTTACGCACCGTAATTTGGCTTGGAGAGTTTCAATGGTTTACTTTAAACAAAATACTAGCGTATGACGTAATGTCTATGAAATTATTTCTTTTTTCATTATTGATTTTTGCATCATCCTTTTAAGTAAAAATAACCACATGTTTTAATTATTTAATGGATTTAAGTCGCTATTGAGAATATCCTTTAAAAGGCGACTTTATACACTCTATAAATTAAATGATACGAATTATAAAAAATTAAGTTAGGCTTATAAATGATTACTTTCAAATAACGAGTACCATAAGCTTGACAGCAACAATATAAAATAAAAACTAAATACCGAAAGAAACATTATCAATACCTGCACTGTCACCCGGTAGCACAAATCCTATACTATAGGTACATGCATCCAGGCACCGGGTGGTTCTCGAGACGGGATTGCAGCGTCCATTGCTTCCTCCCCCACCCCGGGACCAGTGAGCTCTCGGCAGTGTAATGGATCTCGAACTGTGCCCCATGC